>JADLZL010000541.1:0-32208 GCA_015844335.1 Chrysopogon serrulatus | reverse complement strand
GACGCGGTTAACGCGCGACGGGTCGCGCCGAATGGAAGCGCGCGACCCCCTCCCGCGCACAGGCCCTCCCGCGCAGTGACAGCAGAGTGCAGAGACGCCCACGACCAACCTGCACAGGCACAGTGACCATGTGCATGCGCCGAGCAACACGCCAACACCAGCTACAAGGACAGCCCCAACCCCACGCTCGCAAACCAGCACAGCCGTACAGGTACCAGCACAGAAATCTAGAAAACAAGCATTTTATACATATTGCTATAAATTTTGAGTGATGTATTCGTTTTTAGTTTTATTTGCACAGATATATTCTTCATGGCAAGACGAATAAAAACTTGACCCTATTTACTTATGTTTGAAAATTTTTTATTTTAGTAGCAATTTAATGTAAAAATATGCTAGGAAAATTTATGGAGTAATTTGCTACTTCAAAAATAAACTAAAGCTTTTACATGGTAAACATAACGATTGTTACTGTAGAAATACAATAAATTTGTATATAGTATTTACATCAAGGTGCTAACCCTTAAAAAGAGTAGCGGACAAAATAAGACAAGTTGTAACTTAGAGGGACAAAATATTAAAATAAATATTTCATGAGTTACTAGGGAGGCAATTTATTATACAACACATTAAAACAATCTAGAAAATATGATTTGCTGCCAACTAGAGGCATTTATTTTTTTAAAAATAAAGTTAGCGACACAAACAAGACAAGCTGCAACCTGTTCCAAAAAAAAGACAGCTACAACCTTGAGGCACATTATTAGAACAAGCATTGCATAAGCTGTCAACTAGAGAGACAATTTTATTATATAATCCACTATTATGAGCCAGAAACATGACTAGCTGAATAATGGAGGGACATTTATTAAAAAGACAAAACTAGCTGTCCAAAATAAGATAAGTTGTACCATGAGGCAAATTATTAGAAGAAGCTTTACATAAGGTGCTAACTTAGAGGATAAATTATCATACAACTAATATTTAGCATTTAGAAATGGATTCCAAATTAAAAGGTCACTAAAAACTTAAACTAAAAAAATAAACTAAAAACTAAAAATAAAAAAAAACTAAAAACTAGAAGAAAATTGAAATTAAAACTGATATTGCAAACTTCTAATTGAAAACTAAAATTACAAACTAATATTGCAATCCAAACTAAAAGGAATCCAATTGACAAAAGAAACCGAAACTAAAGTAGGCACAATAAAAGAACGCATAAAACTAAAACTGAAATAGCAAAAGGAAAGTAAAACTAAAACTGACAACATAGCTAGAAAAAAAATAAAACTGAATTTGACAAGCAAATAGATACTAAAAAAAGAGACTACAAGGAAATTGAAACAAAAAAACAAATATTTGAACTCATAACATTTTTCCTTTGATTGGCAGATAGCAGAAATTATTGAACTGAAATTGACTAGCAAGCAAGGCTCTACTGTAAATCTAATTGGTATGCGTAGCTGAACTATCAACATAAATAGGTACACACTTAATACATAAATAGCTACTATATAATATAAGTTGTTAGTATATGAAAATTGTTATGAAGAGGTCTACTTTTTGTAGATCTCATCGTAAGGCATACAATGATGTAAATGAAATAAAAAATGAATATTTAATAAAAAATTTATTCTATTTAAATAGTTGAATGACTTAGTTCAAAATCCAATTAGCATCTTACGTAAGCGTACGTTGGTTGCCTCGTATTGTTGGGCCAGCCCATATTGGATAGCGCGCTCTTACCTAGCATGACATATGTTCGTGGGCTCCGCATTACTGCTCCTATACGTTGTTACCGAGCTAGGCCAGGCCTAAGCCTGCTTGCGCGCTGGTCGCGCGCTCGGCGTCGAGCGCGATCAGTAGCGCGTTAGAGTTTCCGTTTGAAAATAATCTGTCTCCCATAAACATAACACATGCGCACAGCACACGGCCAAGGATGAGACAGCCTCACAGCCCTGAGTTTGTGTACTGCCAATGCGCTCAGTTATGCCTGCATCTGGACTAAATTAAATAGTATTAGTGCTGACGATGCTAGTGTAGTTTTCTTGTGGACAACTGATGCATCCTAGTTGATTCGTTCTAGGATCCCATATAGTCAGTCAAACTACTCACTAGGATAAATTATATGCCTAGTAGCTAGACCTAGACGACGACTGGCCATTTCAAATTAATCTAGCTGGGCTAGGCTTGTTTTATATTTGTCGTAGCTTATCAATGCATATATATTGAGAGAATGATATACTCAATTTTCTTTTGTAACGGTCAACTACTTAACGTGGATGCCATGCATCTCAATGCCGTCTAAAACGATAGATGCACACTGGACTGGATGGTCATGCAAAACAAAAGTGCCATTGTACTAGCTGAACTTTCTTAGGGCATCACTTTCAGCTCTTGGACCTTTTGGGCAACAGCAGTTTTAGCTATAGCCTATAGGTCTACCAGCCCACAGAATCTCACAGGTAGACAAAGGCTGGAAAACCGGCAACTAATAACGCGAGATGATGCTTTGTTTATTAGTTCCCTTCTTTTCATGACACGCGAGACGTAGTACTCCTTTGTCAAAGAAAAGTGTTTTAATTTAGAACGGAGTAATTATTTTTGGACAGAAGTACACTACTCCTACTCATGAGTGAGACGTGTCGTGCTGTCAGTGGCCTCTCGTTTCTATTCCCTTTATTAAAATTATTAATATATTGATATAAATAAGTGTGCACGAGGACAGCCACACAGGTGTTGCAGCAGCAACATCACGTTGAAAAACGCCTTTGTTTGGTTAGAGCAAAAAACCGTACGTCTTGTCGTGTCCACATGTACGATGTGTGTGGTAACAAAAAAAATGGCGATCTCAATTTTTCCCAAGTCCCATGCTGAAATCATTGCTGGATTACATTTCCTCCCCAAAAAAAAGAGAAATGCACCAAACAAGTTACAAGTTCATGCATGGAACAAAACCTGACCTGAAATTAACCTTAACTAATTTGCTTCCTCGGCTCGTATGAATCGTATATACCAAATAAACTAGTTCTTCTGACTTTTTTAATTCTAAGTTTGACTATTTACCTTATTTAAAAATTTATGTAAAATATTATATTTAGCTTCCTTTATTAATATATCAAAAAAAACTTATAATTATTTTTATGAATTTTTAAATAAAATGAATGGTCAAATTTTACGTAAAAAATAAAAAAACTATAATTTAAAACGAAGAAAGTTATTTAGTATATAGCTACGAATCTAGGTCCAGGATATAACAAATATATAAGAAATGTCGCGATCGATCGATTTTATATATAAAGCGTAAGAAGAACAGCGTCACGGGCGTATTTTATCCGTCCTATGGACTTTGTCGTTGGAAAACCGCCGCCTCCTCGTAAACATGCTTTCCGGACGACATATTCTATGGGACGGAGGGATTACGTACAGAAGGAGCTTTATCGCCATCACAGCTGTGCTTAGCGCGAGACGGCACGCACGAGGCCGGCAAGTGCGCGGGTCCCCGACGACGATGACCGGTCCAGTCCTCTGATCCGACTGGTCGGCCCGTCACGTCGGTCGCCGGATCGGTCGTCGTCCTGCAGCTGCCCGAGAGAGACGAGACGATCGAGTGCATCCTACAGTACGTACTCTATGCGCGTGCCGCTAGCCGTCGTCCGCGCTGCTGCGGTGCCCCGTTCGGCGAGCGGCGACAAGGCACGTTCGGTGGCACGCCACAGGTGCACGCCGCGCGCGGAAACAGCTACAGGTCGACGACCGACGACGCCGCGCGCGGCCGGGGCGTACGCTCGACTAGAGCACGCACGCACGCACGCATGCAGTGGTGAGAGGCGTGTGGCGCGCGCGACGACGACGCGTTTCCGCTTCGGGCGGCGCAGGCAGGGGGAGGACACGGAGGAGTGGCGCGCGGCGCTGTTGCGGGCGCGGCACGGCCGGGCCGCGGGCAATGATGCATTCGCGCGCGGTCGGCGTGCCCGCTGGCTGACGACGACGCCCAGTGTGCATGTGGGCCGCCGCGCGCGGCTGACGGGTGACGAGACGAGATGCACACAGCCATGTCTACCTGCACCCACCCCACGGGGCACGGCCGGCTTGTAGCAGCAGCATGCATGGCCAGTAAAATTATAACCTTGTTAGTGGACCAGTAAAATTTACTCAAAATCATTCAACTCGGATGACAAAACAATGAGCAACCTATATATGTATGTATATGGCCATCATAATCATCGGAAAGAATGTGACGGAACGGCACCAAACACCGTCCTAGTACAATCATTCCCGTTCCAACATCTCCCCAGTCACTGGCGCCACACAGTACGCCACTGCCGTGATTTCACTCGCTTGACAGGGACGGTTGTGCCGCACCAGTGCCAGGCGGCCAGGACCTCAACTGTGTGTCATGCTATTGGTACGTACGGTACCTCCTCCTACTACTACTATTTCTGCCACGTCAACGTGTCGCTACCAGCAGCTCCATCGCCGAAACAGATGACCCCACCAGAGCAAATAGTGCAGCTAGCTTTGTCAAGCCAAGCCCATTGAATTGAAAGAAAACAAAAGAAAAGAAAAAAAAAAGAAATGTGTTGTTAACCGAAACTGGCCCATGCAAGGGGTGGCCCACATCCTAGCTGGCGAATATTTTTCCTCCTTCAGTCCGGTCAGCCGCCCCCGCACCGCAACGACGTACGGGCCACCACAGGATCCGATCTTCTAAGCCGTCCGTGGCCGAGTGGACGGGCTCGATCTTCTGAGCCACTCGCAGCTCGCGGCCGTCCGTCGCTGTCCTCCCGCGGTCGCACGCGCCTGCCTGTTGGGAGGAATGAGTAGGCTGCCCGTTCTGGGAAGGACGGGCCCGCGTGTCAGAACGCGGCGTGGGCCCCTTTGGCCCTCAGGGGTGGAAAACGCGCCACCCGTCATGATTGGGACGAGGGAATTTCCGTGCGGGGCCCGGCGCTCTGTCAGCGTTGTAAAGACGGGGCTGGTACGGTGTTCGGTGAGAGAAAAAAGCCGGAGACCCGTTCGATCTCGTTTAGGCCACTCGGCCCATGTAGCCCATTCGCTTTATCATTGACTTTGACTATATGTATAGTAATACTCCGTATAAAATAAAGTATTGAAGAAAAATAAAGCTCGCATAATCTGGAAGATACCAGAAGCTGCTTTGAAGAGTGCTACAAATTGTCTCGCTAGTGTGTGGGGCAGAATGCACCCACGCATGTTTGGCTACCGTACGACACACTTTTGTACCCATCTCGTTTCTTTGCTGCGTAATCAATCACTAATCAGTCATACATATGGTATTGAATGTCCAGTTACAAGTACGCGGTAATTAGTATTTTAAATGATCACTGGAGGTACATCTGCAAAGACCCATTTTTTATTAGGGGAATCTATTGATGTACTACGTATGAATGTATCTTGTTTTTTGCATTTGGCCATGCTTTTTTGGAAAAAATATAGAAAGCAAGAATAGAAAAGGGTTTTTTTTTTTTTCATTCATTCGTTTTCATCCTAACTACTCCCTCCGTCCCACGAATAAACGCTTTTATTTGACTTCCACAATTTCGGTTTGACCATTCGCCTTATTTAAAAAAAATTTAATAAATGTTATTTATTTTGTTATGACTTATTTTATCATTAGAGATATTTTCATAATAATTTATTTATTTTATTATTTGTAAAAGATTGAAATAAGATGAATGATCAAACCGAAAATCGTAGAAGTCAAATAAAGCGTTTATTTGTGGGACAGAAGGAGTACATCATATGACGGTGGGGGGCTTGGATAAGGATCACACTCGCCAGCACGATCTCGTTCTTGCCTCGTTCTGGTCCATGTGATGTACTGCCTGAGCTAATACCATGTTGGTATATATGTTTGACTGATCACATGAACTAACTGATAAATGAGAAAAAAAAATTGTTCGAATGATGGATAAATCTGGCTTATAAAATAAACGAAAATATGCCCTGTGGGGAAATGAATATAGAATCGTGCCCTGTGGGGAAATGAATATAGAATCGTAAGTTACCTAGCAATCGCCAACTGGCTGCCCAAATCAAGTACAACCACCCCAGGACTAGGAAACGGACGCACGATGCGATGCGATACCAACGGTGGGTGCCTCTCTCCCTCCCTCTCGCTGACACTGAGAGAAAGAAGAAACCGCGGCACGCCGGCACGGGAGCGGAGAACCATGATGTCCATGGCCTGGTCGCCCGGGCAACGGCGGCAAGCGTTATTTCCCGTGTCCGTGGTGTCTTCTTTCACTTGTGTGTAGCCCAAGCGTTTCCCGTTGTCCGTGCAAGCTGCCGATCGAGAGTAGAGAGGGAGGAAGTGGAATGCCAGAGTAGAGTAGGGAATCTCTCAACTACGTACGGTCTCATGACCGGTGTGATCTCCTTGAATTCCTCTCGTTCCCGTCGTCGCCTCTCGCCTCTGTCCTTGTAGCCTTTTTGCTCACCTGCCCGCTCACATGCAATTTCAAGAATTCGACGCAATTTCAGGAATTCGATCAGTGAATCAGCGTTCTTTTCACAGTCAACTAAATCAAATTATTACATGGGTTTTCCCCTTTTTGGCGGTACCGTTACCGAGTACGTGCGGGTGCCAAGGGCGAGCGGCAAAGGACTATAGTACGGTCTAGAAATATTGTTGCTTTTGGCGGGCCTAGAGAATGCTTCTTCAGCTCGATCATCAACTGTCGTGGAACCTGCGACTGGAAGACGAGTTTGCAACAAAAAGTATGCTTTAAGGGCCACTGCTTCCAACCGACAAAATTAACCTTTCGGTTATCTTATCTTGAGATGCTTGTGACTCATGTAGCTAGCAAGTCGTCATGTTCTTTTTATCTTGCCGAGTGCTGTGGCCTTGCGCTCGGCAAAGGAACCTCTTTGTCGATTGTCTGTTCTAGACGCTCGGCAAAGAGGAAAGTTTGCTGAGCGTCAAACGGCTGGCACTCGGCAAAGGCTAACACAGTCGTGAATTGGTGCACTCTTTGCTGAGAGTGGATTCTCGGCAAAGGTATTATTTGCTGAGTGGCTTCCTTTGCCGAGTGCTAGGCTCCTGGTAAAGAATGTTTTGACTAGTGACATACATTGGCGAGTGTGGCACTCGGTAAAGCGGATCTTTGTTGAGTGTCCGATATAATACGCTCGGCAAATTTCTAGGCACTCTGCAAAGGTCTAGATTTCGGTAGTGCTTTTAGCTCTAGCCGGACGTACTTATCGTCACCTCTAATCAAATTAAATAAATTCTAAGGTCATATTAGATGCTAGAAACAATAAAATGATGGGCCGAATGCAGTTTATCAAAGAAGTTGTAACGCTCATAGTTATTTTGGCTGCGGTTACTAGTAACGGTTACTAGTAACTCGGTTATAATTGTACTAGTTAATAGTAACTCCGGTATTTGTGGCAGAAGTTGCCAGTAATTGATGGTCTCGCTTCATAATGTCCAAATTCATCCTCTATACTTCACCCTCCACCTTTCGCGTTTATAAGAATAGTGTGCTTGTCATTAGCGCGCGCATGAGACAGAATGCCACACCTTCTCTCTACTGAGTTGCTCCCAAGTTTCTTCATCCCAACTTCTACGCTCACAGGTGTTGGGAGAGCATGCCTCCGAAACCACACCCGCATCTGTGACACCGGCCCAGGTGTGCCAAGTGACCATGATTTTAGCTAGGGAACATCTAACACAACTACTCATTACCGATCCATCGACGAGTCCGTCTTCTTCCTGGTGGTGCTGCTGTTTGGTTCATCTTCTTCTTGCTAAATTCAGTATTATTTCCCTTATGATCAGCATGTGCACTTATATGTCATCACAAACATGCTATGGATTTTCTGGATTATTAAATTAAATATGAAAAATATCTAAATTACTAACAATATATAGGGAAAATATTTCCTTCATAAAAGCACCAAATATTTTATTATGCCATAGTACAAATAATGCGCTCACATGATCATCAATAATTTACCGCATATATATACTCGTACTTGACATGGAGATGCAATCAAAAGGATGCGTGTATAGTCATTACAGAGGCGTGGCACTGTATACAAAGACCATCTATCTCTTGCAATCGAAAGATGCTTATTACTATCAAAGATGCCATGACATTAAGGGTTTAGGTGATGCGTATTACAGAAGGTTTGTGCATACATATCTGGAAAAAATATTAAATCCCTTTGGGTACATAGTTGAATCTAAAAGATTAGTTTTATTATAGCCACATTTCTGCCGGCGGATGACAATGTCCATCTTGAGCTGCTCATATGTTTGAAGTGCAAGCCTGCTCGGATGCACCTCTTGTGTAGCCTTGTTGCGCGCAGCAGTGGCTGTGACTGCAATGCTTCTCACAATGTCAAATTGTCAATGTAGCAGCGGCGGCTGGCTGGCTGCACCAACAATTACTTTCGCTACCATTTGATATAAAAATTCAAGGGTTCGGCTAGAGCCGATTGAACTTTAAATTTTCGTAATCATTGAGATAGTCTGGTTTTAAAAAGAAATAGAGGCTGACACATGTATTCGACTATTCGAGGGTACTTACAAGAGGGAAAAGATCATGACTATGACTATCTTATACATAATAAAAGACTCAGGACTATCTTATACACAATAAAAGATTCAGGACCCATGTGAGAGATATACATATGAAGTGGAGTGAAGGACTAACTCTAACTACTATAGATACCATTAGGCATATTTATGGTATATCTTTTTTTTTGAGATCGGAGATATAGCCCATTTTTCATTAAGCAGAAGAGAGTGGTCAATAGACCTACACATAGTTGATACATAAGGGTTCGTAGGTAATCCGTGGATTATCGATGAGATCCCCAACACAAACGAGAAGTAAGAAACATGAGGGGTGGGGGACCCTCCACCAGACAACAACTAAACCTAATACAACAAATAACTCAACCTCTAGGAAGCCAGCATTGATCGGAGCCATAGAAGATAACAGAGGCAAAGCATCCGCTAGAAGTCCAGACGACAAAGCATCCCTCCATACCGACCCCGGCAACAAAGCATCTGCCAGAAAGAGAACAACCTCGGTGACCCCACTGGAACCACCTCGGCGGCAAAGTATCCACTGGCATCCAATGCTCCTCCAAGTCACTAGGGCCAATGCCCACAGGACCACAGGTGAAAGGTCCTAAATGGCTAGAGGGGGGTGAATAGCCTATAAAAAATCCTCGCAAAGCACTAAACAAACCGGTTAGTACACTAAATGGCGAAGCAAGTGTTGCGCTAGCCTAATGAGGGGTTGCAAGCCAACCTATCCAATTCTAGCAATCCTAATACACTAGAGCACACACAAGCAACCTAATATGCTACAAGCTACACTAGTGCACAAAGGTAATCGCAAGAAAGGGAACCGAGGAGTGCAAACCGTGCCTTCGGGATGATGACCAATCACCGTCTCGTCAATACAATGAAACCCGAAGTGATGATCCAATAGAGAAATCCAAGTTGATCTCGAAGGATCAAACCACACAAGAACACCGAAGGACACAAGATTTTTATCCTGAGGTTCACATGCTTGCCGGCACGCTATTCCCCGTTGTGTCGACCACACACTCGGTAGTTCGGTGGCTAATCGGCGTCACAAGCCAAACCCTCACCGGGCGCCACAAGAACTCACACAAAGTGAGGGTAACTCAATGACACGAGATTCCACTAAGGATTCCTTTCGCGATCTCTCGTGAGGTGAGATCAACACCCCTCACAATCACCTCCGGAGTGGTCAAGAACAATCTTCAACCTTGCTTAACTCCGACTCGCTGCTCCAACCGTCTACGTGACAGCAATCACCAAGAGTAATAAGCTCAGTCGCAGCAAGAATGCTCACTAGTGCCACTAGATGCTTAATCACAAGGCAAATGCACTAGAAGCTCTTCCAATCACTCTCTAGATCAATCAAGAGGCATACAAAGTAAGGGAGTTGGTTTGCTTAGCTCTAGGGGATGTCAAGTATGTCAAAGTGCCAAGAGAGACTCCCTAGAGCTGGCCAATTCACTTATATAGGCGTCCACCAAAGCACATAGCCGTTGCCCTCAAAACACAGTTTCTGCGTACTGACCGGACGCGGAAACGAACCGACCGGACACGTCCGGTCCAGCGTCCGGTCGCACATAAAGTGCCACGCGTACTAGCCGTTTGAATTTTACCATTCGCGCCCAATGTCACGAACACACTCGCATGGCCGTCGACAACGACGGACGCTGCCCTATGCCCCCGACCGACGCTAACGGCTAACATGCGTCCGGCCGGCCACCGAGAGAGCATCCGAGAGGTCCAAACATGACCAGACGCGTCCCGTGCCTTTGACCGGACGCACCCGGCGTCCGGTCCACACTCTGCTTACTTCGGCCGCAACCAGACCTTGGCACCGGACAGTCCGGTTGCTAGAGTCCGGTCACCCTGAAAACTGCGCCGGAAGCCATAGCTTGACCGGACGCGTCTGGTCCCTACCAGGACAGCGTCCGGTCACCTCTGAGTGACTCCTCTTCGTCCGAAAACTTCTGAGTCCCTCCTCGCAAGCTCGGCGAAAGGGTTTCACACCCAAACACCATCAACTCCTGCCCTCATGTGCTAACACAAAAGTGTCTCTCCACTTGTGCACGTGTGTTAGCATTTTCAAATGAATTTTGCAAGAGATTGTTAGTTCACTAGGTCCCTAATGCACATGCAAAGTCATTGCTCACCTAGTGGCACTTAGATAACCGATATTGCGCGATATTGCCCCTCTTAATAGTACGGTTATCGATCCTAAACCCGGCCATCAACTTTTCTACTCACCTATGGCCGGCAAAATGAAAATGTCCTAGCATATACCTTTGCCTGTAGCATTCCATCTTGCTCCTCATCTTCCTTCATCTCCAAGGGTGGCACTTGATCATCTTTGATCACTTCCATCAATTTGATCACCATTCCACCACTTGGTTTGGACCTTCCCTTTCTCTAATGCTACACACTTAGCAATAGGGTTAGTCCTAAGTTTCATCATTTAGCCAAAACCAAACTAGGGCTTTCAACAGGCGAGGATAACTTACCAAAAGACACCTTGGTGGCAAAGCAACCGCCCAAGCAACAGAACCCCTTGGTGGCAAAGCATCCGCCGGAAACACCTCGGCGACAAAGCATCCAGCGGAACCGACCACGACTACGGCTACAACAACCACAACTAGACAAACCCAGTAGAGGAGACACATGAAGCACAAAAAGGTGCAGCAAAACGACCATAGTGACCGCGGTGGAGGAGCGGCGGGCTGTAGAGATTCTTCAGCAGCGCCTTCACGAAGGAGGTGATGCCGAGGACGCCATCGCCGCTGGCCATAGAGAGCTAAGGCGAGGCCTTCGCCCAGAATCCGGCGCTGGTGACAAGAGCATGAGACTCAAAGACGATGCCTTGAAAAGGGTGTGATGCCAAAGGCCTCACCTTCGTCCGCCCGACCACCGTTGGGGCTGAGCTTTCGCCCGGAGCTCGATGCATCCAAGTCATGCCATGGGACGAGCGAGACAACGCCACCATGGTGTCAATGACGCACCATCAGAGCAGCCGCCCACACCATCACAGTGCGAGACAGCGAATGCATCTAGCTAAGCCTCGCACGCCAGCCACCTTGAGCTGTCGAAGCAAAACCCGCATGACGCATCACCAGGGGCATAGGCAGATCGGCTCTAGCGAGCTGGGGCCAACCCACTACAAGAAATGTTTGGCTTTGTGACATAAAATCCATTTGTGACGCGGGCTTTGTGACGTTAATTATGACATAGTTATGTGAATTGTGACATTAGTTATGTGAATTATGACATCGGTTATGTGTATTATGACAAAACTGTAATGTCAAAAGATGATTGCATATACTTTATGACATAATTCATGTTTTATGACATAAATTCATGTCATAACTAACGTATTATGACATAAACTATGTCATATTTAATGTCAGAAAGCCCACGTCACAAATGAATTTTATGTCACAAAGCCAACCATTTCTTGTAGTGACCCTAGGGCCCCCACCTCGCCTAGGCCGCCCACCAACGAAGGAAGCCGACGCCGAGAGCCCTGTGGCCGCAAGATGGGGAGGGGAGCACGCCGGCCAAAGCCAGCCAACGCCAGCCACCACCGGCCCGCACTGCGCGACCGCATGCCGGCCACCGGGGGGCATCCCGTCCGCCGATCCGGGGCCGACCACCGCTCCCACGCCGCCTCGGACGCCAAAAAGTCGCCCCACCACTGGGTCCGCCGCCAAACCGCCCGAAGGCTAGCCACCCAGGGGATGGTGGGGAGGCGCTGTTGACGGTGGATAACGTCAACATTTAATAGTGCAATAAACATGATAAATGAGCAAAACAAGTGTAAATAGAGAAGTCTAGGGTTTTATCTGATAAATTTCATGAGTTGTGGTGAATTGTTATTTTCTAGGGAGTATTCTAGAAAACCGCAGAGAAAAACTTATTTATCAAACAAATTATCAGAATTTGTCCACGGGAGAAACATACACCATTAGGTTCTACAAGGATCAAAAAACACTACAACGGCGGGAGGCCCTGAGCCCAACCTAGTGGGCCTGGGCCGGCCCAGGGGGTGGGGCCGAACGGCACCCCCTAAGCCCAACTCCTACACCCTTCTGGAAGCTTTCTCCACCGCCTTTGAGGGTCCATCTCAGCCGTACCTTAAGTCGGTTTGATCTAACGGCCATCGTGCATCCCACCGGGCTATAAACACTACTACAGAAAACTTAACCAAGGTGGTTAAAATTGGTTAACCGAGGCGGTTTTCTCAACCGCCTCGAACATAAGGTCACGGTTAATCGTGGCCTTAACCAAGGTGGTTGGCCAACCGCCTCGGTTAATATATTAACCGAGGTGGTTCCTTTACAATAACCGCCTCGGTTAATAATTTTTAAAAAAATAAAAAAACTGAGCCCACCGACGAGCCCATTTCGAGCCTCGCCGGCAAGCCTGCTCCAGACGACGCCGCCGTCACCTCCACGCCGCCTCCTCGCGGATCTGGACCGCCTGCCCGCCCATCTCGCTCACCGGTACGCCCATGCTCGCCGGTATGCCGCCGTGGATCTCGAGCACGGGCGAGGGGGAGCACGCCGCGCCCGCTGCCTCCACGCAGCGGCTCCGCAGCCCGCAGACGCGCCTATTCCGCCTCGACGCCGCCCCGGAATCGCCGCGCGCTGCCTTGCCGAGCGAGCTCCGCCAAGGCCAGGGAAAGGAGAGGGGCGCCGCTCCGCCCGCGCCCGCCCAGCCCGCTGCCGGCCGTGCCGCCCGCCGAAGTCGTTCTGGATCCCGCCGGAGAAGAGGCTCCCCGCGTCGCCCTCACCGGATCCCGCCACCCCGATGCCGGATCAGGCCACCCCGGCGGCGAATCCGGCCTCGACCACCAAATCCGGCCACCCTAGCGCTGGATCTGGCCTCAGCTGAATAGACGCCCGAAGGACGGGCGGTGGCGACAGCCGCTGCTCCAGGGAGGAGAAGGGAGGAGGGGGTGGCGCTGGTGTGGGGGTTTAGTCCCCTATACCCTCACGGCTTGTTTTTGGCCTCGCCAGACCGGGCAGCCCAGCCCATAAGACCAAGACCGATCGGCCTTTCTGGCCTGGTCGGAGTCCCAGGCGGACAATTAGAGTTACTTGTCATACAAGACAACTAGTCGGTTAGAAAACCAATTGTACTCTACCTAGATACGGTTTGTTTGTAACCGACCACCTCGGGATCTTAGGATCTGTAACCCCGCCCCCCAGACTATATAAGGCGGGCGGGGACCCCTCCAACAAATTCTCAATCCCTTTCATCAATAAATGTAAGAGCAGGGGCGTAGGGTATTACGCATCAAGCGGCCCGAACCTCGGGTAAATCGTGTGTCTTTGTTCTTCCCTGCTCCATCTCGCTTGTAGTCTAATAGCGTGCCTCCACCATAAATCACCGCCATCGGTATACCCGTGGTAGACCGCCGCCGATATTTCATCGACAAGGGCGCCCGGGGTGGGGGGTGCGCGTGCAGACTTAGGAGCAAGCAAGATGGTTTCCTTCGCTACAACCATGGAGATTGAAACTGGGTCGACCTTCACCGTCGGCTCTTTCACCTGGACTGTCTCCGCGGCAGGAGGCGTGGGAAGAACTTCGGGAGACCCAAATGTCAAGACCTCAGGCTCGCAGCCCACCTCGTCCCTTTGGGATCAATCTCGAGGGCACCAAGAATCGGCGTCCCACCACTTTGCTCCCTCGCTACCAAGGAAGACAGATCGACAACTCCGATCTTCTCGAATCCATCGATCGGCTCGGAAGGGACCTCGAGGAGATGGTCGAGCAGCTTGAATCGGCTCAGAACTAATTCAACGATGATGGCTTCACTCTCGTCCAGCCACGTCGACGCCGGGCTCAGGCTCGCGCCGGCACTCAACGCCGGCCAGATTCTGATCTGGCCGCGGCAAGACGCGGTCCATAAGTCCACGCTAATCCGTTCCGTTGCTCAGGCTCCGATCTGGCTTCGACAAGGCACAATTCTCGTGTTCGTACCAATCCGCCTTCACCGCCCGCATTCTAATCTGTTGCGGCTCGACCACGGCGTGGTGCACAGGCCAGCGTTAGTTAAACTCACCGCTCGGATCCAGATCTGGTCACGGCTCGACCTCGGCGTGGCGCGTAGGCCAGCGTCGACCAGTTTTGCCGTCTAGGCCCGGCTCTAGCATCGGCTCAACCTCGGCACAGCCCCCGGGTCCGCGCTAACCATTCAGATTCAGTCTGACGGGGGTTCGACCACCGAACTCTCAGAACCATCTTCGACCTCATCCGATAACCTGGTCGGACAAGCCTGAAGGGTGACGCCCGATTGCGGCGGGTCAAAACCCGTTCCCTTCGGGATGCCCAACGCCTCCAGGTGTACCAAAGAATGAAGCGGAGAGGCTATTCTAGAACCAGCGTCCGTAATCGCCTCCGACTCAACTCGTTGAGTTCTACCTCGATGGGATAGCCCGGACGTCATCCACTGCGTCCACAGCAGGGAAGCCTCCAGCGGTTCTCAATCAATCATTGAAGAGGAAGGCGGCTCAAGCTCCATCTCTGGGTTGGATGGAGCAACCGTCACTGCAACCTCTACCTCTACGAGCTCCACCTCTACAGCGGACGACGATGAATTCCCCCAACGGGTGGCGGAGTCGCTCGATACGACCGCTTTCCGAATTCCCTCCGTGGTTCGAAGGGCTATTTTCAACGTCCGGCGTCGGCGAAGGAGAGCCCGTCGTCGAAACGGTTGAGGAGAGGTGAAAGGTCCAATTGGCTAGAGGAGAGGTGAATAGCCTAATTAAAATTTCTACAAAAGCATTAGACGAACCGGTTAGTGATAAAGATGGCGCTCAAGCGAATTTTGCGCTAGCCTATGAGAGAGGGGGTTTGCAAGCCACCTATCCAACAAACTAGCAACCTAGTAAACTAGAGCACACTAAGAGTAATGTCCTTAGCAATAGAGTTACTCTACACAATCTAATATACTACTTGCATAAGGTAAAGGGGTGATCAAGGTATGCAAACCGAGCCTTGTGGATGAAGCCAATCACCGTCTTGTTGATTTGATCAATAGCAATATGAGGAGCCAATCAACAAGAATACCAATATGATCTCGAAGGATCAATCCACAAGAATGAGGGAGACTCCAATTTATCCCTGAGGTTCACGTGCTTGCCAACACGCTACGTCCTCGTTGTGTCCCTCTTGACCACGTGGTTCGGTGCCTAATCGGTATCACACACCGAGCCTCACAAGGCGCCACAAGAACCTACCAATGGCTAGGAGTTGAATGACACGCGCATTCCACTAGAGTACCTTTTGCAATCTCTGTGGGGAAAGGTCAAGAACCCCTTACAATCCACCGAGGTGAGGCCAAGAACAATCACCGGGCTTGCTCACACCTCTTCTCTCTTGCTCCAACCGCCTAGGTGGTGGCAACCACCAAGAGAATAAGCAATCACGCAAATGAGAACGATCATTAGTGCCACTAGATGCAAGAACTCACAAGCAATGCACTAGAATCTCTTCCAATCTCTCTTTGGATGCAAGTAATCAAGCAAGATGAGAGGGAGGAGGTTGGCTCAGCTCTAGGGTGCTCAAGAATGATCAAAATGTACAAGAGTGACTCTCCAAGCCGGCCAACATGCTTATATACCCACCACTCAAACAAACCAACCGTTATACACTTGGTGGGGCTGGCTCGGGGCCATCGGATGCTCAGATGCCTAACATCAGACGCGTCCGATGCCTGCCCCCAAGCCACAGATCGTCACCACGTGTTCTCGTTTGAATTTAGCCGTTACCCGCGCACTGAGGAGGCACCGGATGCTCAGGTGACACACACCGGACATGTCCGATCACGATCGCTCAAAAACTACGCGCGTCAGATGAAACACGTCGGACGCCGGGGAGCCACACCGACTCAACTCGAGAGCTCCCAAAATCGGCACACACCCATCGGACGCGTCCGATGGGTGGCATCGACGCCCCCAAATGTGAACTATGGGGAAGCATTCCTGACAGAATTTGCTTTGTGTCGACGCGCAAATGAAAACTCGTCTGACGCCAAGCAGATGCAAACACCGAAAGCGCCAATCTTCATAGGGTCATCGGACGCGTCCGACGCCTCGGGACCCAGCGTCCGATGTCCTGAAAGAGCTTCTTTCACTCCGAAAATCGCCGAGTCCCACCGAGCTTATCAAACCTTGCTCTCATGTGCCAACACCAAAGTGTCTCACCACTTGTGCACGTGTGTTAGCATTTTCCAAATGAATTTTGCAAGAGTTAAGTTAGCAGACTAGGTTCTAATGCAATGCATAAAGTCAAACTCCTAGTGGCACTTGGATAACCGTTTTCGACACATGATTACTCCTCTTAATAGTACGGTTATCGATTCTAAATGTACTCACACCCTATATGGTGTCTTGAGTACCAAAAGCAAATGGCCCTATAGGTTATACCTTTGCCTTGAGCGCATTTGCCACCATTTCATCTCCTCTTTCTCACTTGGAGCACTTGTGGTCATCTCCATCCATCACTTTGCTCCATCTTGAGTGGACCATCCATGCTAAAGCTACAAACATGCTTAACCAAATGGATTAGTCCAAGATTTCATCAATTAGCCAAAAATAAACTAGGGCTTTCAAGAGGCAGCAAAGGATTCCTCGCAACGAAGACCGAGCTCGACGTCGTACGGCCCAAGCTCAAGCTCCTCCATAGCCCGAGGGCGCAGGTCGCGATGCGGACGCAAATGCAGACGACGCCAAGAAGTCGCCGAGCAAGATCCGCCGCCTCCCCCCCGGCCCAACCGACAGAGAAGAGGGATGCAGCCCCGCAATTTAGCGCATGAGTTTGACCTGGTCGGGCGATCGACAAGTCCACAAGACGCCTAGCGCCAATATCACCGTCGCAGTCCGTAGGCTTCAAGACATGCAAAGCTACGCTAGAGATCCAGTCGCTTCTCGATCACCTCGTGGCCGCGGAAGCTCAAGTCAACATCATGCGTGAGATGTCCGCCGCCTGCCCCGGCCGCCGCTCCGCAAAGACTCACCGCGACCGCGGGGACCGCCGTAAGGTGGCGATGCCAACGACGGGACCGAGAGAGTCGGGCCAGGCAGAGCTAGATCAACGCCGAGGACGCGACAACCGCCAAAGACAAGGCAAAGAATGTGCAACCACCCCACGCACCTTAGAGGTTAATCGGCCTTAACCCGCCCGACCTCCATAATATCATTAACGATAGATACCGAGCTCGGCATGGGGCTCCAGGGCCCAGATGTTTCTTCGAAAGGTCGCGCCAAGTCAATTGGCCAAGAAGCTTCAAGATCGGAGACTTAAGGCACTACGATGGCAAGGCCGATCCGCAGCAAAGGATGGTCATCTATGAGACCACCGTCCGGCAGCCAGGAGGCGGCGAGCATGTAATGGCAAACTACCTACCAAGTAGTGCTTGGAGAATCGCGCCAATCGCCGGGTTGTTTGCGCCAAAGGGATGGTTCCATCTATAATCGGCCGCAATTACGGGAGATGTTTATAGACAACTACAGGCCAACCTGCGAGCAGCCCGGCACCAAGTATGAGCTCGCCCTAATCCAAGACTCTCCCCATGAGTCCTTACGGCATTACATCCGCCGTTTCCCCGAAGTCTGGATCACCGTCAAAGATCTCAGCGTCCCGGAGGCCATCGACATATTCGTCGCAGGGCTCCGACAACCGCGCAACGCCGACCTCTGCAAGGAGCTCCTACGCAAACAACCAGCGACAATGGAGGAAATGTTCAACATTGCCTAAGAATGGGCACGCGTTGATGAAGCTTTTGTTCAATACAACAACGGTACCCATGACATATACAAGCATATTCGGCCCCACGACGATGATGATCCAGACTATGACGGTCAACGGGACCCTCGCCCTGCTCGTCAGTGGGAAGACCGCGGCAGCAATCGCCACGACGACAGAGGCACCGATCGCCGCGACAACCAAAACAATAAGCGTCGCGACGACAACCGACCGTACAGGCGGCGGGACGATGGCGGCAGTGATCGGCGCAACCGGGGCAACCGTCAGCGCAACTTTGTCAATAATACCGACAAGGGGCAGAAGCGCGAGGTCGACGGTGACTACGACGATTATGACAAGATCCTGAATGGCGACTGCCCCCGCCATCCTAACAAGGGGCACACCTTTGGTGAATGTCACGGCTTCGCCAGTATCTTCACCCGCAAGCGGCAGCGCACCAATAAAAAAAGGCTACCCCAAGAAGCCCAGTGCGTGTTCCAAATCTAAAGATGACGAGGACGACGGAAAAAACTCGCGTCACGCTTACAAGGACCCCGAGAAGCATTGACTGCCATGATCTTCAGAGGCGAGGGCGCCACAGAAAACGCGCGGGAAAAGAAGCTCCTCAAAAGGCGCATCGTCGCCCTCTCAGAGGCTGATACACTCATTGCCGATGTCCGAGCTCCAGCCTGGTCGGAACAGCCCATATCCTTCAGTCGATCCGACATGTGGGCCAAACTGCCTGACGCAGATCGCTTCCCTCTAGTCCTTGATCCAGTGATCGGCAACGTTCGCTTTGAGAAGGTGTTGATAGATGGCGGCAGCGCTCTGAATATCCTTTTCCACCGTGCTTTCCTGGAGCTTGGTCTATCAGAGGATCAACTCAAGCCCTGCGATTCACCGTTCTAGGGCATCATGCCCGACAAGCCGTCCATGCCCCTTGGGTAGATAACACTACTGCTTCGGCCGGCACACCGCAAAGACTTCCGTGTCGACTACGTCAACTTTATCGTGGCCGACTTCAACGGCATCTATCACGCGATACTTGGTAGACCCGCCCTCACCAAGTTCATGGCCGTTCCACACTATGGCTATCTTGTCCTCAAGTTGCCAATCGCGCAGGGTACCCTGTCCCTCCGGGGTAATGTCCTCATGGCTCATGCATGCGAGACAAGTGCATTCGCCGCCGCCGAGGCCGAAGAAGTTAAGGCACGCATGGAGGAAGCTACCTTCCAACTTAGGGCCTCAAAGCCTACGGAGCTCGAACCTCCAGTCAAGCAGCACCAACGTCCTGAAGAGATTACCAAGGCGAACAAGATGGTCAACCTAGTCCCCGGAGATCCCAAAGAAGACGGTGATGATCGGGGCAACCTTGACCCTAAATAGGAAGACGCGCCATCCGCTTTCCCGCAGAGAACATAAGCGTTTTTTTATGTGAGAAACTTGCCGACATGCCCGTGTCCCCGTGGAACGGATCGAGCACTTCCTTAATGTCTCCGAGACAGCTAAAACCGGTCAAGCGTAAGCTACGACGATTTGCTCGGGGACAGAAGGAGGCGATTAGGGCAAAGATAACCCGGCTCTTAGATGTCGGCTTTATTAGAGAAGTGTATCATCCGGATTGGTTAGCAAATCCAGTCCTTGTATGCAAAAAGAATAGTGAATGGAGGATGTGCGTTGATTACACTGATCTCAACAAACACCGCCGAAAAAGATCCCTTTCGCTCCCTCGCATCGATGAGGTGGTCGACTCCACCGTGGGTTGCCAATTGTCGCCTTTCTTAGATTACTACTCGGGCTATCACCGATCGCCTCACCTTTAGATGATCGTGAAAAGACATCGCTCATAACTCCCTTCGGTGCTTATCGTTACACCCACCATGTCGCTCAGCCTTTAAAAAACGCCGGGTGCAACATACCGGTAGCGCCATACAAAAAGGCCTCGAAGCGGAGATCCGTGACGGACTGTGCGAAGCATACGTCGATGACGTAGTGGTGAAAACGAAAGAGGCCTCGACTCTGATCGATGACCTTGATAGAACCTTCAAGGCCCTAAATGTGTTTCAGTGGAAGCTCAACCCGAACAAGTGCGTATTTGGTGTTCCCTATGGTGTACTTCTCGGTAGCGTGGTTAGCCAAGACGGTATACGTCCTAACCCTGAGAAAGTCAAAATCATATTGTATATGAAGCCTCCCAAGTGCGTCAAGGATATCCAAAAGCTAACAGGATGCATGGCTGCCCTTAGCAGGTACATACCCCGACTCCGTGACAAGGGTCTCCCCTTCTTTCGTTTGCTCAGAGCGAAGGAGAAGTTCGTATGGTCCGAAGAGGCTGATGCTGCCTTCAACGAGCTCAAAACCTACCTATCCTCACCACCCATCCTCACGGCACCCACAGGGGATGAGCACCTGCTGCTCTACATTGCCGCCATCGACAGAGTGATCAGCACCATCCTGGTGGTCGAGCGCAATGAATCCAAGTTCGTTTATCCTGTCCAGCGACCAATATACTACATCAGCGAGGTACTCAACGAGACCAAGCAGTGATACCCGAATGTCCAAAAGCTCCTTTATGTGATTCTGGTCACTAAAAGGAAGGTTTCGCATTACTTCCAACAGTACGGCATTACTGTGGTAACCGAGTACGCGCTCGGTGATATCTTGCGCAACAAGGATGCCACCGGCAGAATTGTCAAGTGGGCGATCGAGCTCAGCCCTTTCCAGCTCGGATTCCGCAGCCACACCACTATAAAGTCTCAGGCCCTGGCTGACTTTTTGGTCGAGTGGACAGACATAACGTTACCCGTATCTGAAATGGTCGAAGAACAATGGAAGATGTACTTCGATGGCTCGGTGAATATAGGAGGCACTAGAGCCGGAGTGTTCTTCATAGCACCTTCTGGAGGTCAGCTAAGATACGTTCTGCGTATCCACTTTAAAGCTTCAAACAATGCCGCCGAATATGAGGCCGCACTACACGGACTCCGTATCGCTGTCGAGCTCGGTGTCAAACGACTCCTGGTCTATGGCGATTCGGCCCTGGTCATCAACCAGGTCAACAAAGACTAGGACTACACTAACGAGAAAATGGATGCCTATGTGGCTGCGATCCGCAAACTTGAAGACAAATTCTATGGCCTTGAGTTTATACATGTGCCCCTACGTAAAAATCAAGCAAACCGATGAATTGTCCAAGTTAGGGTCATCCCGATCAGAAGTTTCTCACGGAGTATTCATTCAAGACTTGATCACGCCATCTATCCATGAGGACAAATCAGATAAACGGCAAGAGGCACCCCAGCAGCCACCTTCACCGGATCCCGACGCACAGTCACCACCTGCTCCCGCCACCGCTCATCTGATAGCTTCAATCAATAAGCGGGTTGACCAGTCTTTAGGACCAGACAACCCTACGGAGTCCGATCATCAGTCCACAGCCAATACTGACGCGACCGATCAATCGACCGACCAGCCTGAGGCTCTTCCAGCAGACTGGAGGGCGCCTTTCATTCAGTACCTCGTCAACAAGACGGTACCAGACGATAAGAACGACGCAGAGCGCCTTGTCCGTCAAAGCCGTAACTACATCTTAGTTGACGGCCAGCTTATGCACAAAAACGCCAAGGCAGAAATACTCCAGAAGTGCATCACACCGAAGGACGGCATCGCCTTACTAGGCAAGATCCATTCTGGCACATGCGGCAACCATGCAGCATCGCGGACACTGGTCGGTAATGCTTTTTGAGCTGGTTTCTATTGGCCCAGCGCCGTGGCCGATGCCGAGCACTTGGTTCGACATTGCAAAAATTGTTAGTTTTTTGCTAAGCAGATTCATGTCCCTGCGCATGAACTCTAGACAATTCCAGTCTCATGGCCCTTTTCATGCTGGGGGCTCGATATGATTGGACCCTTTAAAACAGAACCAGGCAGTTTTAAGTATGTCTATGTCCTCATAGACAAGTTCTCCAAATGGATCGAGTATAAACCTCTAGTCAAAGCAACCGCAAAAAAGGCTTCTGAAATGCTTAACGATGTCATCCACCGTTTTGGCATCCCAATAGCATCATCACCGATCTCGGCAAAGACGCTCACGGGAAGTTATTTCGGGATTTCGTGATGACTTGTCCATACAAGTCAAGTATGTGTCGGTAGCTCACCCAAGGGCCAATGGACAGGTCAAGCGTGCCAATGGCATGATCATCGACGCTTTGCGCAAGCGTTTGTTCCGTGAATACGGTTTGTACCTAGGGTGATGGCTAAAAAAACTACCAGCTGTGATTTGGGGACTACGTACTCAGCCTTGTCGCAAAGACATGTGCGTTTCCGCACTTCATGATATTTGGTTCCGAAGCCATGCTACCACCGAGGTCGCCACCGATCTCCAAGGATCGAGTACTTCGATGAAGACACTTCGCACGGAAGCAAGAGAGCTCGATATCAACGCTTTGGAAGAACGACGCCTGACATATGCGTCGTAACGCCGATATTTGGCTAGCCTACATCGTTACTACAAACCGCAATGTCAAAGATCACTTTTTCGTGGTCGGAGATTTGGTTCTTCTACAGAAAATGTAAGATAGAACGCCCGCATAAGTTGTCCTCTCACTAGGAGGGGCCATTCATGATAAAGGCAGCCACTCGGCCTACCTCCTATAGGCTCGCACTTTAGATGGCGTCGATGTACCCAGCTCCCCGGCACATTGGGCAGCTTTATAAGATTCTACCCTTGATAGTCGTCATATAATAAGATATATATCCTTCCTCTTTTGTATTCAGTCAAGTTAATAAAGTTTAGTTCATGGTCAAGCTTTCGTTCTCGCACAAATGTTTTATCTGTAAAACATACTCTTTTATAAGCTGTATGCCTAAAGCTCCGACTGTGGACAATCGAAAAGACGCCGCCTCTAGCTCCTCCAAACGTGTTACGGCTCGAGCCACGTAGCACGTGAGATGCTAGCAGCTTGCTCTCTAACGGTACTAGGGTCCTAAGCGCCCGGCAAGAACCGTGTTGTTCCACGAGGTCACCTAGTCACCTAACGAGCTGATTTGCTTCAAAGGATGCTGCATCGACTACACGCATAACTAACCTACTTACGAAATAAATGAGTCTCATACTTGTTTAACAATTCAAAATAATTTGGATTTCTATTTAGTACGAACTTACCGAAGTTTTATATTTTTGACACCTCATTGTTTATTTTTGTAGCTCTTCGCGCCTATTTACTTAAAGACTTTTTCAGCTTGAGAGTTACTAACCTTAACCTACTCGGGCGGTATTCTCGAGCACATACCACCATACAACAAATTAACATAAATGGATAAAGCTTTAGACAAGCATTTAACACTTGGTACAGGCCAAGCAAAATTAACAAATAAAACATTTGTTCTTCGCATATTTACAGGAGGCGCTCGGCAATTCAAGAGGTCTGGCTCGATGATTCTTCATCGACCAGTTTTACATTCTGCATCACCTTAGCCGCAGTATCCCAGAAGCTGAGGCGCAGGTCGTTCACTTCTTCTAGGCTTGTATTAGCTGCTGCCCCCTCTTCAACCCTCTGTAGGTCGATTCGGGGGTAGTGTGACTTGGCTAGCGCTAGAACGAAGGATACGGCGAACTGGCCTGCATCCCGGACAAACTCCTTGAACATGGACCAGGCTCTTTTGCAAATACCCAAAACAGCTTCAGGGTTGTTTGCTGGGTCTGATATAGCGGTTTTCTCTGGGGCTAGCTCTTTCATCAATGGCCTTAACCCGGCCTCCACGACCTGCCAGCGCTCCTTGAGCATTGTATTCTCCTCGGTTAGCACCCCAAATTGTGCCATGTGTTTTCTTCAAGCTCGTCCGTATAAGTATTGATATACATTAAAGCAATTTCGGGACATAAGGCGATGGAAGTGGTCGGTTACCGACCTGTCATTTCCACCTTCAGCTCGTCCATGCGCTGCTGGGCGTGTGATAATTCCTGCGTCTTCAGCCGATCGCCCTCCTCCAGTTTACGCATCACAATAACTGATATATAGATTATCTATACAATAGCGTATATTCCGTAGGTCTGGACAAAGACTCTTACCTTTCGCCATCCCTTTAAGGACGCTAACCTTGTACTTCAGGACGGCGTTTTCACTGCGTAGGCGCTCATTCTCGGCCATAATGGGCCGGAACTCTATCATGTCCGCCCATTTCACGAGCAACGCTTTTGCGAACCCCGAAACCATTAACAACGCATTAGTTCTGGCTAATAATTAAACTGTACATTAGATGTTCAGACCACACATGTACCTGTACATGTTCCCGCAGCTGCTTCATGGAAGCCTCGATGTTTTCTTGGATTGGGGCGTCGACCTTGGACTCAAACACCTGCCACTCTCTGTCTTCGACCTGATGGGCTATAAAGCTTACTTTTTCTGGAACCTGTTTTGGTTTCTCAGGATGCCCCATAATCTCTTCCATCTCTTCAGATGGATCCTGTGTGGCAGGTGCACCAGTTTTAGCTTTTGCTTGAACCGTGGTCGATGGCGTCCCTCTCCTCTGCACGTGACCGACCACGCCTCCCTGAGCACCTTCATCATCTTCATAATGGGGGGACGGTGGTGCCCTTGGAGGGAAGGATGGTCGGTCTCTTGGGCCACTTCTTGTTGGTTCTCTGGAACCCAGGCATGCTCCTCCTCGTTGCCGGCCCCGAGACTCCCCTTCTTCCGTGCTAGCTTGTCTGCAAGTCCGGCAGGTAGTCACGATCAGCATGATATAATGAATTCATTATGCATATAAGTACCCATACCTGGTCGATTGCTTGACGAAGCACCCGAAGCGCCCAACTCCTCCTCCGGCCGATGATCCACTGGGCCAATCCCCCACCGCCACTCGAGTGTGGTGGTTGAGGGTCGGGCGTGGGGGACTTTCTCGCTGTTGCCAGATGATTGCTCGGGCGCTGCCTTTGAGTCGCTTTTTTCGATCTCCTTGGATGGTCGTTCCTTCCGCCGCTTCTGGCCGCCGCCTGGGTGGTCCTTGGCGGCGATATTTGCGGGGCCGCTCGCCGCCGCCGACGTGGTGTATCGGTGGTGGTGGTCGGTCGACGCGATTGTTCTTCGAACGCTTAGCTCCGAACTTCGACTCGGGGGAATTGTGTCCTCCGCGTTAGAGTCCAAGCTCTCAATAATCGCCGGCACCACCGCTTGCCTCCTCCTCTTCACCAATCTTCCTTTTCCCACCCGCTTTTGCTCTTGGTGGGCTTTGCTTTCTTCTCGGTGGTGGTGGCATTGGCTCTTTTCCGCTTGCCTTGCACTTTAGAAGCTTCTGGGCATCCGGATGACTCCCCCGCCCCTCGCCATCATGCTCGACCTCCCCCGATGAGTTGGTTTTTTCTTTTGCCGCCTCCGATCGCATCACCTGCAGGTCACTCTTCCATGGGCACGAGTGATACAAATACCCGTGATTCTGTCCAAGATATTGCTACAAATGATTATCAAGGCAAATACTCAACTATACGCTTCTACTAAATAAATGAATTTGTAGCTATTTATTACATACGTGAGGAGGTGGATTCTTCGTAGAGTAAACGGTTTCACTCCGCCTTCGGGTACCGTATTTGGCAAAGCTTTCAAACATCTTGATAGCCAATTCACTATCTTATCATTATCCAAGTTATCCTTGCTTTCTCTAGACGGGTCCTTACGCCCTTGGTACTCGAACATGAAGTTTACCCTTTCTTTCAAGGGCCGGATCCGATGAACTACAAACCGACCGCCACAACAATGCCATCAATTTTGCTGAAATCCATCGTGATAGCAGCTCCCGACTTGCACCATTTCATTGGCATCCGCCTTTCTCGACCAACGAGCATTCGGGCCGTGGATTCGTGACATCGCAGGAACCGGGTCGACCCTCCGTGTTTTGGTGATGTAGAACCAACGCCTCATCCAGCTTCTTGGTGCTCGAGGTGTGTTCAATAACCATCTAGTGGGACTTCACCCCTTCCCTTAGAGCAATGTAGCACCCACCGGCCACCTGGGAGCCCTCGGACCCTACACCCTTCTTCAAGACATACAGGTGGCGGAATAAATTGAAATGCGGTGCTATTCCTAAATAGCACTCGCAGTACGCTACAAATATCGCTAGCGTCAAGATGGAATTTGGGGGCAGATTGCAAATTGAAATTCCCCAAAAGATGCACAAATCCCTCAAGAAATTATGCACCGGAATCCCCAATCCCCGCATAAACTAGTCTTCGAAAACCACAATCTCATCTGGCTGGGGGTTGGGATAGCGTTCACCTTTTGCCGGCGCTCTCCAAACTACCAGATCTGGTGCTGGTAGTAAACTACCTTTCGCCATTGTTCCCAATGACTCGGGTGTCGTTAGAGATTTCTCCCAGTGTGCCACCATCAGCTTCTTGTGCGCGGACTCCGCCTTCGTCATCTTCTTCACCATGGCTCAAAATGGATTATGGTGGGAGGTGGTGGTGTGGACAACTGAAAATCTAGTTCGTGCGCCAGAGATTGTGGAGAAGAAGGTGGCAGAAATGGCAACGACTGTTGAGAGTAGAAGAGGAAGTGGTAGCCGTCGGGCTATTTATACCATACGGATGGCCCATTGACTCTCCCGAGATCACTGTTTAACATTCTTTTACCCTAATTTTTAACTGGGCTTTCTTGGGCCGAGTTACCCTTATCCAGTTATTTTTCTAAAGTACGGCAACCCGTGTGCTAAAGCCATGGTCCATTCGTCTCACTGGGGACTAGGCCCACAGTCGACAAAGATAACCCATTTGGTTCACCGATCGCCTGGGATCGGGCACAATGCCCAAGCCGCATTCCTAAGTCCCGGTCGACTCGTGATCAGTCTGGATCGGGCACACAACCAAGTTGTATTCCTAAGTCCCGGGTCGACGGATCAATCTGACCGGACTCATAAAAATTCAGATTTAAATTGGATGATTAGTTCGTAACTAGAACTAATATCGACATTTGCATTTAATGTAGCGCTTGGATTGAATCGATAAGAGATCCAACGTAGACATTAATCTTCCACATCAAATTGGATTTCGGTAACCTAGTTACAAACTACTTGCCTACGGTATTTTTACAAAAGCAAAGACGCTTTTGCTACCAAGCAGCGGCGAGCCTCACATGGATTCTGGCCCTAGAAGAACTTTCGCCAAGGATCAAGAAACCCATGGAACCGCAAAAGCAGCCCTCTACTGCCGCCTACCGGGCGGGCATAGCAAAGGCTCGCCGGTCCTATGGTGCGCCGTTGATGACGCCATCCGGCCGCCACCTCCTCGCTATGGCATCCGCGGCATCATCGGTCCCGGATGATGCTCTGTGTCGGCGACGCACTCGCCGGGAACGCCGACGAAGCCCCCCGGAAGCTCGCCTGAACGACGCTGGCGACGGCCCGATGACGGCAGCTGGGCAAGACGCCAAGCGAGACAATCCGGCTTTCCCGGATACGGGCGGAGCGTTCTCCATACCAAGCCTCGAGCGAGTCTCGGTAAGGCCCGAGGTCGACGACGGTTTCGCAAGGGACAACCATCCGGAGCTCCTCCTCCGGTGGGCCACCCTCAGGTCGGCAGACCTCTTTGGTTGGCGCGGGCGTGCTGCGCCTCCACCTCGGCAGATTCTAGCGCCGCCATAACGGCGCCGAGCCACTCCGCGGAGTTCCATGCCATGGTGATCGCTCGAAGTCACCATGGCATGCCGCCCTCCGGCACTCTCTCGGCCGGGGGGACAAGGAAGCACGGTGGAGTGGATGCTTGGATGGCCAGCACCCTACACATTGCAAATCACTCCAGATTAGATTTTATCCCCAAAATGTGAAGCACGGCAACATGCCAACACGACCTCGCCACGGCGGCGCCTCGGGGTTGGGTGCTCGGTGAGCCCTCCGCCGAAAGGCTTGCCGCGATCCATCTCGCCGCTTCGGGAGAAGAGGGAAGAGGGATGGAAGCGGATGGAGAACTCGTGCAACCGACTAGGGTTTCTACAGGAGCCGATTGCCTTTTTTCCTCGCCGCCGCGCTTTCTATTTATAAGCGGGAGTTTGGCAGATACGACGGCGAATGCGAATCGCCGCACCGCTCCCCAACGGGTCACTTTCCCCACGATTAGAAAGTGCCATCATTACGCCCACGACCGAAGGTGAACCGTCGCGGCACATTCTCCAGTAGCGTTTTCTCGGCCTTCGCGTTGGGACTCTCTTTTTGCCCTTCTGGCAAGGTGGAAGATTAACTGAGCCGTTGTCTAGGTATCAGGCCCATTCAGTTTGGCTACCGGTTTTACATAGCTTTGGTTTCTTCGCAGAGTCACATCTTTTTCTGAAAGAGATGATTAATTCTGGTAATCGTCAAGTTTTTTCCGGAAGCTTGCCACAAAATGCTTCTCATCTTCTAACAACCTTGGGATTACGTGGCCCACATCACTTCAAAGAAGGATCGGCTTGTTCCTAATATGGGTTCTCACCCCTACCGTATATATGGCTTTTCCGAAGTTAGTTTTCTCAATTGAACCAATGATATCTCGATATCATATGTTACCGTGGCCCAATGCCTCTAGACATGAGCTGCTTTTTTCTTTTTTCTTGAGCAACATGTATCTTTCGACAAGGACAGATGAATTTGCCTCTAAGGTCGATTTCTTCTTCAAACTATTTTTGCGCTGTGGCAAACTGGTCGGTCCTTCGCAGAACTGGTCGGCAGGTCGATGACAAGCTTCTACTATGCAAAGTTACAATCTGGACTGGTCGGCAAGCGTCAAGACGGTGTTGTTTCTCAAGATTCATGGTGCTCGAGGACTCTGTGGGGGTTTAGTCCCCTATACCCTCACGACTAGTTTTTGGCCTCGCCAGACAGGGCAGCCCAGCCTATAAGACGAAGACCGATCGACCTTTCTGGCCTGATCGGAGTCCCAGGCGGACAATTAGAGTTACTTGTTATACAAGGCAACTAGTCGGTTAAGAAACCAATTGTACTCTACCTAGATATGGTTTGTTTGTAACCCACCACCTCGATCTTAGGATCTGTAACCCCTGCCCCCTGCACTAAAAAAGGGCGGGCGACCCTCCAACATATTCTCAATCCTTTTCATCAATAACGTAAGAGCAGGACGTAGGGTATTACGCATCAAGCGCCCGAACCTCGGGTAAATCATGTGTGTCGTGTTCTTCCCCGGCTCTATCTCACTTGTAGTCTAATAGCGTGCCTCCACCATAAATCACTGCCATCGGTATACCCGTGGTAGACTGCCGTCGATATTTCATCGACAAAGGGCTTGGAGGGGAGGGGAGGGAGGGTCAGAGGGCGGGGCGGGGGTGGGAGTGGAGGGGAGGGAGGAGAGAAGGGGGCGGCCGGGAGGAGGGGGCTCGGGAGGAGAAGAGAGAGAAAGTGAGAGAGAAGAGAGGGAGGGGTGACGGCCCGGAGAGGGACGGCGGGGAGTTAGGGTTTTGCAGCCCGGTATATATATTCACGGATTGTTCTCGACTTTAGATGGGCTATCTGGGCCCAAATTAACCGAGGCGGGCCTTATAACCCGAATATAAACTAAGAACGATTCTCAAGTGTTTTATAGATAATTATACCATTGTAGCATTTTACCTAGAGTATTACCAGGTTGTCATTTATATTCTACCACCGGAAGGCATTGCTAAGAAGTTACTTCATAGTATTGATAACATGTATATGTATATGCATTAAATACACGATGTAGCCAATATCAAATACTCTACTCATAACAGGTAAGTCACAACATAATGTAAAGATAATAATAATAAAGATAATGAGCCATTAATCACCATCTCCTAATGATACTAATCCATCATAACACTCTAATCATGTCAAATAAGTATCTAATAAAGCAATAGAGAAATAACTCCTAAGTATTTAACTATATGTCAAAGCTACGTAACTAGTGCAAGTACATCTAGTAATCATTGTCAAGTAATACTACCATAATTCTCAAACACATCTGAGCAATATACGTGAAAATATGAGTACAGAAACCTTATGTGTATGAATACACTCTTAACCCCGACAATCCCACTCTACCAATCCACCGTACGGAGGACGGCCTATAAAGGACTCAATGGGTCTGTCACACCCACGATCTACCTCACTACCCGACATAACCGGGATATCCACGTATAAGCAAAGCATCTAGACACCATGTCTACATATTGCCTACCACTCACCATATATGATCAACTAGATGAGCGCTTATATAAACCAAAGGCATGAATATAATAGTAAAACCAACTAAACTAGATGTATTGAAGTAGACATTGAGCATAATAATTAAACTAAGATGAAGAAAAATATTGCTGTAAATATCATACAAACGCAGATAATATAACAAAAAAGAAGAGAGCAAAAGAACTATAACGAACTCTTCTCTTCTTGACAACTTCCAGAATCCAAGACTGATTAACACGCTTTGACTCCCTCTACTCTAGATCTAACTAGGCTAAACTATGAACTAGAAGGCTATGAGGAACTAGAACTTGAAGCTCTAGATGACTTGATCTTCAACTGGCTCAACCTTGAATGACTTGAATGAGGTATTGAATGAATTAGGGTTTTCGGGAGGGTCTGCCTCGCTTATATAGCCCGGTGGGATGCACGACATACCGTTTGATCAAACCGATTTCACGTGTAGGTTAAGATTGATCTTCAAAGACGGTGTGAACATTCCAGAAGATGATAGGTGGGGCCCATAGGGGAGGGCAGCCTGGCCTGATGGTGGGGCCGGCCCCACCTAGAGGTAGCTCCTCCCTCTCCTTCGCCCCCTGTCTTCTCGATCCTTCTAGAGTAGTTTGACGTATTCCCCGAAGTTGTGAATAATTCCGTGGGTGTAGATTTGTAATTATGCACTTTTTTCGGTGTTTTCTCGATTAGTCCCTAGAAATTGATAAATCACCAAAACTCGTGGAAATTGTTAGATAAAACCCCTAGCCTTCTAGATATTGATATGTTTTCATACCTTTTGATATATAAAAGTTGACGCTATCCAATCGTCGATGTACGCTATCAAAGCTATAAATTATATGTTTAGCTAGACCTTCCCAAAGGGTATAAATATAAATCGACAACCTGGTAATACTTAGGTAAAATGCTATAATGGTATAATTATTTGTCTGCTTGCAGAATCATTCTTAGTTTGTATTTATCTTTATTTATTTCTGCCTAGTCAAATAAAATGATCGAATTAGTACCATTAATTATTCCTAATCCTTTATATTTGGGGATGACAACCTAGTTCCATAATTAGGAGTAAATGTAAAAGACAAGTGGCTAGTTGCTAAAGGCAAGTTAATCTATACCATACATTTTGTAGCGCAGCAACATAATGACGCTTATGAAATGTCAACAAGCAGGAGACAGGTCCAAGCACCCGTGAGGGCCGACCGGGGGCAGAGCTCTGGGCTAGCCCCACCCGCCCGCCGCCGTCATCAAGCCGCCGCCATAGGGGTTGCGTGTGGATTGGGGGATCAGAGTTGAGGGGAGATGGGAGGGGCGAAGCGCGCAGATAGCACCTCCATTCGGGTGCAGCCGCCGGCCACCGCCGCCAATGCCAGAGGGCAGGCGGCGGCCAAAGGAGGCAGCGCTGGGGCCAGCTATGCCGAAACGAAGGTGCCCCGAAGTCGCCTTCAGAGAAACGACTAAGCCGCAAGCCTTTGAGCCTTTATGGTATATCTAGCTACAACTTTTTTGTTGTATATGAGCTAGTAAGGTATGTCCTTTTTGCGTAAACAAATATAACCCATCATTTGGAAGTTTGGCCATGTACAATTTTACTCTAAAATTAAAACGTAAAAAAAAACAAATGAAGAAAAAGAAATAGTTCACCGTAACACCAACCGCCTTACAAACTACTACTGTTTGAGCATTTCTTAATGATTTGTGCTTTT
>JADLZL010000540.1:5000-24542 GCA_015844335.1 Chrysopogon serrulatus | reverse complement strand
CTTGTGTGTAAGCCCTCGGTCGATTCGTCTGCTCATTCACAGCGTATGATTCTTATCCAATTGCTTCTTCTGAAAACGCGGCGTCGGTTAATCTTTCTTATTCTCCCTTCGGGGCTCCTCATGTTGCTACTAATAGAAACAGTTCGGACCTTGCTCATACAATCCTCGGGACTACTATTGGTTAATCTTTGTCCTCCCTAGGGAAAGTAAACAAGACGATACTTTTTGGGAAAGACAGGGTTAGCGCTGCCTGGGTTGAGCCATTCCTAACAACTCATCCAGCTTGACTAGCTTGCATTAAGAGTAGTTCATTTCCTATAAAGTGTAGCGAGTTTTCTACCTTTTCACATAACCGAGAAAAAAGGCAAAGTTACCCTACTACATGTATTAGCTAGTTTTGTCTAGTCAACATCTAACGCTCATTTCACTATGGGATTTATTTACTCCGATTGCTTCTACTCTCTTACAGCTGGGTGCGCCTATAAGGTAAGGAAGACTTTTCATAGATTGACTTTGGACAGGCAAGTTGAACTATCAGGCTTCACTAACACAAGTAAGAACAAGTAGAAAACTCCGTATTAAGGGCTGACTTTCCTTTTGACCTAGTTCTTAGCACTAGTGATTAGCACAAAGGAGGAGAGAAAAAAGGATTGAATAAGCGAGCATCAGTTTTCGTGTTTCGGGTTATTTTGTGGTCCATTTAGATGGGTGTAGCGTTGTGTCGGCATTAGTTCGTGAGTCCGTGAATTTGTTCACCGATAGTAATGGCCGGGTCCTATCTCTAGGATTAGACGATCATCCTCGTTGTTTTACATTTGAAAAAAATAGGGTAGGGTTATCCTAGTAGGCCTAGAATGGGATGATCTGCTACATTTGCTTTTACTGGGTGATCTTATCTTACTGATGAGATAAGCTCGTTCAGGCACTAAACTAGTTTCGGGGAGGATGGATGGTTGTCCCTTCTTCTCAATAGAATCCGATAGACAAGAATCGAAAGCAGCAGATTGATTTATTCCTCAAGTAAGTCAGTTGATGATTCAATTCCTTCAAAGATGGCAAGAGCGGGGCATCTAGATCGATTCGTTTTTAAGGTTGTTATACCGAATAAAAAGAATTATGATTCTCTGGCAAGCTATTCATCATTAACAGGAAAGATCCCAAAGCTGTTATTGCAAACATGGGATAGCCTGACTCTACGCTACAATCTCTATTTTCTTATGATATTGAATCTGGCTTCTATTATTCAATCTCTAGTTACCGTGGGAAAAGAAAGAGATAAGAGCTCTTAGTCCGACAAGATATCCCTCTAAAAGCTTCTTCAATAGCAGTGGATGAAATTCATCTGCACACTGATAATTCACCAAAAACAATAGGAAAGAGAGCAGTGGATGATTTAACAGTACGCCAATCTTGAACAGCGGAGGCTCTATCTTTTGCGTATAAGGGAAGGACCTTTACTTTCTCCCTGAGGGTAGGAAAATCATGATCGGAATAGCGGACGTAAAGCTATTGAACTTGGGTATGCTCTTTCCTTTTGTCGAAGTGGAATCGTAGAACAGAATGTGATACGATGAGATAGAATGCAATAGAAACAAGGATAGCGAACGGGTTACCTACTCCTAAGGGTCAAAGCAAGCCTTTTAATTCAATTCTTTATTCTTACATTAAAGAATGAATCAAATCTCCCCAAGTAGGATTCGAACCTACGACCAGTCAGTTAACAGCCGACCGCTCTACCACTGAGCTACTGAGGAACAAGGGGAGATTCGACCTCCTAGAGTTCAACTCCCGCTCTCAACCCGTGAACAATATGAGTCCGAAGCTTCTTTCGTAACTCCCGGAATTTCTTCGTAGTGGCTCCGTTCCATGCCTCATTTCATAGGGAAGCCAAAAGTGGCTCTATTTCATTCTATTTCACTTCCTAGCACTTCCTATCATTTAATATCCATCCCTTTGGTCTTATTGACATAAGAGATGTCATTTATAGTCTATCTCTTTCTATATATGGAAAGTCAAGAAATTCTCATCGAAACATCGAGAAATTGTGCATATAGAAAACTCTAAAGAAAGAAAAAAAGGAGACCCATGCCATGATTTTCAAATCTTTTCTACTTAAGTAGTCTAAAGTAGTCTAAGTTTCTCGATGAGGATAATTAATTCGGTCGTTGTGGTCGGACTCTATTATGGATTTCTGACCACATTCTCCATAGGTCCCTCTTAGATCTTCTTTCTCCAATCTTGGGTTAGGGAAGAAGGAGATATTCGCGACTACTAGCGGTTTCATTATGGGGCAGCTCATGATCTTCATATCGATCTATTATCCACCTCTGCATCTATTCTTTCTTAGCTAAACGGGTGGATTTTTCTATTAAGTTCAGTTTAATCGATTGACTGAACAGCCAGCACCATTAATTCATTCATTCATCCTGTAAAGAGGATATAGGAGACCGCCCCGAATAGTAGGGGATTGCTGGCACCCTTATAGTGGTCCCCTAAAAAGATAAGAAGAAAAAGATAGAAGAGATTCCTTATATCGATATTGCTATAGTATCTATATATTATCATATAGAAAGAAGCGAAGGGTAGCGATTCGTACTGGCTCCTATCCTAAAAGAAGTGCTTTAACTTTTTTCATATAGAAAGAAGCGATAAGACATGGATCCTATTCTAAAAGATGTGTAAATGTGCCTGTATGCTTTTGTCCTATCGGAAAGGAATCTATTCTAAAAGAAGTGTAAAAGTGCCTGTATCCTTTTAACCCATAGCGATCAGGGAACATAATAAACCACTATTCCTTGCAGAAATAGATTCTAGTTTTGGAACCACCTGAACAGGAATCTATTCTTTAAGATGTGCCATAGTGCCTGGATACTGGTCGACGTCATGTGATCGCTACTAAAGATAGAGTTTCCTTGGAAAAACCAAGGCCAGTTCAAAGAAGTCTTTCTGCTTGGAGCAAGAAGCGGAACAAGAATAAAACATTCTTCATTTATGGATAACCAATTCATTTCATATGTAGGCGCCGGAATCATTGTTTCGGTTGCCATTTTTTTCGCTTATAAAGCGGGGTGGGGTCTTAGAGACCATTCCCACGCATTGAAAAGGGAAATGCTCTCTCAAAAGCTTGAATATAAGCTAAAAATGCTTTTTGAGTTCAGGTAATGCCCAATTGCCGGAGGGACTCGCACTCCAGGATATAATTAAAAATATGGTTTTTCCTGGGGACTCTATAGAGGAGCAGATTCTGACATTAAATCAGATCTATCTTGATCTGGTCGTTCATGGCCACGCTAGTCACTACTTTATAGACATTCTAAATTTTTTTAATTAGCAGTTGCCACACTGTAGGCAACTAGCATTTTGTTTTTTCATTGAAGTTCGTGTTCGAATTTGTTTTTCGTTGGGAAAAAACCCACGCCACAAACAAAAAAAGTATCCCTTTCTTTCGGGAGCAGAGCTGAAAAAGATGGTAAATTCCGCGATGTTCAATAATTTTGGTAGGAGGAGCCCTCGCCGTGTATTAGATTTTGAGCAAGCAAGCGCTAGATCAGCTGAAAGTGCCGCGTGGGATCTTCCAAGGGAGCGCCGTATCTTTCAGTTTGATGAAGCGAGTTTAAATTCCACCAATAGTTCTATTCCTACCGTCACAGCAAGTTCTGTTAGAACAGAAAGATCCAATGGTAGTGTAGATGCAGGTTCAACTGTAGGAATTTATGAAGACCATCCAGGTCTTAACCCGACCAATGAAAGAATAGTGGAGACTCAAGCGGGTATACACGAGCTAATGGGTAGATTGATGAATGGCAGTAATTCCGCAGAAGTTCTGGCTGCGGCCGAACGTGTGCATGGGGAAAGCAATAATCTTGCATTTCTTGAACAGCAGTACCAGGATTTATTGCAAAATGGGACTGCAAGTGAAGCCTATAGGATAGGAGTGCAGGAGAGCCCAGTACTCCCGCCTGTTGAAGCCGTCCCAGCCAATGTCGCGGGCGGCACTGGAGGCGAAATTCCAAGCCCATTGGATCAATTTTCCATTCACCCTATTCTGGATCTTCATATAGGCAACTTTTTTTTCTCATTCACAAATCTATCCTTGTCTATGCTACTCACTCTCGGTTTGGTCCTACTTCTGGTTTTTGTTGTTACGAAAAAAGGAGGGGGCAAGTCAGTGCCAAATGCATGGCAATCCTTGGTGGAGCTTATTTATGATTTCGTGCCGAACCTGGTAAACGAACAAATAGGTGGTCTTTCCGGAAATGTGAAACAAAAGTTTTTCCCTTGCATCTCGGTCACTTTTACTTTTTCGTTATTTCGTAATCCCCAGGGTATGATACCCTTTAGCTTCACAGTGACAAGTCATTTTCTCATTACTTTGGCTCTTTCATTTTCCATTTTTATAGGCATTACGATCGTTGGATTTCAAAGACATGGGCTTCATTTTTTTAGCTTCTTATTACCAGCGGGAGTCCCACTGCCATTAGCACCTTTTTTAGTACTCCTTGAGCTAATCTCTCATTGTTTTCGTGCATTAAGCTCAGGAATACGTTTATTTGCTAATATGATGGCCGGTCATAGTTCAGTAAAGATTTTAAGTGGGTTTGCTTGGACTATGCTATTTCTGAATAATATTTTCTATTTCATAGGAGATCTTGGTCCCTTATTTATAGTTCTAGCATTAACCGGTCTGGAATTAGGTGTAGCTATATCACAAGCTCATGTTTCTACGATCTCAATTTGTATTTACTTGAATGATGCTACAAATCTCCATCAAAATGAGTAAAGTCATTTTGCATAATTGCATAAAAACGAGAACTGGTCTAACAAAAGAGAACTACATATGGTCTGAGACTCACTTCCTTGAAAAGAGGAAGACTAGTTATGTAGGCAGTTACCGTGAAAGAAATGTATCTTTATCGGTTGCTCGACCAAAGCCGGTCAATAAGGCAGATCCTCATGCAACAATCATGGGAAAATCCATAGAAGAAGCTTCTCCTCCAAAGCGGGCGTCCTATGACCCAAAAGGAAAGAAAGGTAGCTTTCTTTATAGAATCCTAACTGTGTGTTGTAACTCGATCTATATTTATTTGTATTTGCCAATACAAATAAATAGGATTATATTAGCGCTATCCTTGTACTTTCTCACGGTAAGGTTCTTCCTTCTTCTCTTGAACTTTGCCTCTCCTTTATTTGCGGCGGAAGCACTCGTCTTCGCTTCCTCATATAGCGGAGCTAGTGCTCCTGCCACTAGTAGTGATATGTTATTAGGTGAGGATGATTTGTCGCGTGCTGTAGCGCCATTTCTCCCGCGGGGAGGGGGGGCTCCAGTAACTCTTCCCGAAGAACGCCCCCTCACAATGGAGGAAGAAGGACGCCTGGCCCTGGTTTTGGATTACCAAAAGCATATTGGCGCTCTTTTAAAAAGCCTCGATGCTACCGCGCCCTGGAGCAACCACTTCGCGAAGGAAAGCGCCGAGGATCTCGCGGCGTCAACCCTCCTCCATAAAGATGAAGACCTCAATGACCCAGACAAGCTTTGGGTTGTACATGAGGGCCTTCTGCGCAATAAACGCAGCTCTCGGTACTACTTTAGAGCGATTGACTGGGTAAGGACAGAAAGAAGGGTTCGTAATGGGGAGTTGCCTCTAACGTTCATCATCGATGATGATGGTGAAGGATAGTGACACTATATCCTTATAAGAGCCCGGAACGAGGGCTGGATGAAGCCGGAGACGACGGAGGTGAATAAAAAAGGCTCTCCCTGGACTCTACGCAGGACTTCTTTCTAAGCCTCACATAATTTGAATTTCTCTGACATTCCATGTTTCCGAAACGGATCCTATAAAATATTTCACTTTTTCTATGATCATCTCTATTTTAGGTATTCGGGGAATCCTCCTTAATAGACGAAATATTCTTATTATGTCAATGCCAATTGAATCAATGTTATTAGCTGTCAATTTGAACTTTTTGGTATTTTCCGTTTCTTTGGATGATATGATGGGTCAATCATTTGCTTCATTAGTTCCAACAGTGGCAGCTGCGGAATCTGCTATTGGATTAGCCATTTTCGTTATTACTTTTCGAGTCCGAGGGACTATTGCTGTCGAATTTATAAATTGCATTCAAGGTTAAACATAACTACAGGAGAGTTACCAAATACAAAGTTCTGTTCTCCTTTCGTTCTCTTCTTTCTTTTCTTTTTATTTTATCAATATTTGATAACTCTTTCTCACCATAACTGTACTCCTGTTGTTTTGTTTCATTAAGGCGGGGGCGTATGTGTCTTTCCTCTGCCTGATCTGCAGTTTTCCTTCTTCGCGATCCTTCTCTTACCTCTACCGGAAGGTGGCTGGAAGAAGCCGTGGGTGGAGTTGGCCCATGCCCATCTTGCCTCCCTTCATCATCCTCTGGTAAGTGAGGAGATGGGATCTCTTGGATGGGCGAGAGGGTGTTCCAGTCGTCGTCGTCCATATGGACGCTGGTCTCTTCCTCCTGAAGACAGAGGGTGAGCTAGCAAAGAAAGCAGCAGTGCCACCTAATACTCGTAGACTAAAGTACTTCTTTTTATATCTAGGAACAAGCGTCGGAGTCAATATCAAAGTAGCAGCGGAAGCTGTCCAGCCGAAAGACAGATCTGACAAAGCCGGTGAGGGGGGCAAGTGTTCTTCGGACTCATTCCAATTGAGTGCCAAGATGCGCCTGGAGCATAGCGCTGGGGTGCGAGAACGAGTAGGAAGTTCTGGTCCCACCCAGAAGAGTGCACTGATAGCCTATCTATCAATCTTCTCCAGCCAATGACATAAGATAGGGAATCTTTCTGATTGGTCTAATTGAGAGGAAAGATAGGATGATATTAGTTGCAATCGGAGAGAGAGGAAAGTCTCTCGATGTCCCACAAGAAGAAATGGACTTACTTATAGACAAGTCTCCGAAAGTCACTGTCAAGGGAGGATGCTGAAAGCTACTCCTTTCGCATATAAAAACTCTATCAATTCCTTGCTGATTGATTAGAAAAGATATCTGGCAGTGAACTATTGTTCGGCAAACTCCTCTTTTTTGGTCCAGAGGATGGATGCGTCAACTTGATGTCACATATGCCGTCCCAGGGCTTTCCGGCTGGGAAAATGGAAAGAACTATTTGATTTCGTTTCAGATCAGCCAGCGCTTCGCTTTTCTTTCCTCGATCATGTTTTTCTAAAGCACCCACTGATAGCGATGTTGTAGTGGAGATGGTAAGTTTGGATGTGCGAATGAAACAGCTGCCTCATTTTCGAAAGGGGATTTCCTTATTTACTTTATTTAATTTCATTTAATTTAATAGAAGAGCTGCTTCTTGAAGTGAATGATCGGAATTCAGAGAGGATAGAGAAAGATAGTCAATTTTTGGTAATTTATGGTACACAGAGGACATTAGAGAGAGTAAGAGGCATGGCAGTGGTGGTAAGAATAGATGTACCAATGTGCGTAATAACTAACTGAGCATCATTCCCAACCTTGAAAAGATCCGTACCTGTATAAGGAACATTTTCAGAGAGGTTGTTAACATCTGCCACAATGTGAGTAGAAGCCCCAGTATCAAGGAACCAATCAGCCTCAACCTTCAGTCCTCCCAATTGCCCTTCGGAAGGGTAAAAGTGCTTCCACCTCACATCCCTTTTTTGGTTTGAAACTTCTCAATCTTGCTCCCACATTTCAAGCCTTCACTCTTTCCCAACCATCCGACTCAATACCCAAGGACTATCAGATGGCATGGTTAAAGCCCCAATAAGATCAACAGTAAGTAAGGTAGATCAAAAGGAGAGTTTATTTAAGCTTTTCAACATACCAGTAAATGGTGGAGTATTTGAGAGAGGCAGGGTCTGTTTTAATTACAAAAGGCATCCCTACCAAATAAAGTATCCACTTCTGTACTGCTGTCAACAAGGCTATAAATTACTTTTCATAAGTAGAGAGGAGAGGTACTTATTCTTAGTATTAAATATGAAGGCTATGGGTCTCCTTCCTTGCATAAGTACAGCACCCATTCCAACCTCACAGGCATCAGTTTCTAGAAGGGTTTAGATAAATAAGGCATTGCCAGTACAGGAGCATTACACATTGCTGTTTTTGAGAGTTACAAAAGCTTTATCAGCTTCCCTTGCTTTTCCTTCACCCAAAAGGCTCTCTTTCGGCTGTACCCATCCCTCCGGGATGCCAGGTACTGCTCTTCGGGTTAATCGAATAACCCTCGGATAGGAAGCACTTGATGAGGATAAATCCGTCCGTAGCCCCGGGGATGGCTGAATAGACTCGATTCTCAAAGATCTGGTTGTTGATATTCGCATTGGCAAAGAAGCAGGAGCCTTTCTTTCTCATTGGCAATGAACACCGTCAATCAAGGATAGGGTGGTTAGGAACCTGGTAGGAAAAGCAATCCGTAGCCCCGCAGGGCCAGGTCGGATACGCGGATCAGTGTGTAGAAACAACCCTCAGATAGAAAGCAGGTTAGGAAGATAACTCGTTGGAGGAAGAGAGCTAGCTGGGGAGAAGAAAGGAGTGATACATGACTTGAAGAGCATGGAGCTATGCTTAATGGTTCATCATAGAGGAGTAGAAAAGAAAGGTGCTTCCTCATTCCTTTCCTTGAGCATTGATCAACGCATGGGATCCTTACAAGCTCATGAAGACTAGTTAGTGACTTCGCCTGCAAATCTTGCTAATAAGTAGCCAGACTTACCTAATTAGGAGAACAAGGCGGCCTCTTTTTTCGGTCGATTCGTCTTGCCTTGGCCTTCTTAGCTTCATACTAGATCTAGCCTGAAAGCCATGCCAACCAATAAGACCTATATGTTCTGACCCTCGGTTCCCTTCACTTGCTCCCATCCTTTGACTAGTGGAGGACTTCGTAAGTTTGAGGTCACTGTAAACAAGAGGTGCGAAGCAAAAGAGCGTGGAGAGGGATCAGTCGGCAGGATGGAAAGAGAGGAGTTAGAGAGGAAAAGCATTTTCCAGGAAAAGAAAAACAAGAAAGAGAAGAAACTTCAAGTGAAGGCACATAAGCCAGCTATCCTTGAATCAGCTTACTACATTGCGTCTCTTTTGAATTGTTTCATACCCAAAACAGTACAAGCTGTTGCTAATCAGGCTGGTGCTTGGTATAGAGGTTATAGGTCAACTCATGATCATCCCCATTGAATCCACTTCTCCCATGCCTCAGAACTATTGAAATCGGTTTCAGTCCCATATCAGTTTATCCATTGGTAATTCTAAAGCTTCACCATTTCCTAAGCTAGTCTATCTGAGGTTTTCTTTGCAACTTAGTTACTTTACCAGCCTCGACTGACCCGGATTATCACAATCGCAACCCTAACCTAGCGAAGGCTAGGGCCTATCTAGTTTAGTCAGTACTTTATCTAGTTTAGTTAGTACTTTAGAGTTTAGGGTGTCTTCTCTTCCTAAATTCTAAACCAAAGCAAGTGGTGAACTTCCACAATGGTCGGCACTCTCTACTCTGGTTCCTTGTTGTTGCTGGAGGAAAAAACCCTCTTATTTGTGTGGATAGATATACGAGAAATAGATGCTTAGCTTGCTATGCCCGATAACGGCACTGAAGTAGTGAATTTATCGGTACCATATCAGTGGCATACAACTTCGTACCTAACGGCCGAGTTGAGTGGTGCTTTTTTTCGTAAGTAGTCTGTTTGGGAGCTGTAGCTCTCAACCCAGTTAAGTGCGAGTATTGCTTCCTTCTAGTTCCGCTAAAAAAAGAAGACAGACTCTTTCCAGTAGATGAGCTAGGGAGAACGTCGACTTTTTCTCTCGCACTTGCACTTATTGGATTGCTCTTTGCGTTTTTTACCTAGTTTTAGAAACTACTTAGTCCCCCGTGCATGCCTATTATACCTATTAGTAGCAGTTCAAAGATTCGTATCTGTTTTTCCGAACCAAATGATCAGATCGAAGTCAGGTATTCGTTCCTGAACTATGCTCCCCAAGGGTTAAAGCAACTCGAATCTCTCTCCTTTCCTCAAAGGAATCGTTACGAGCAGAAAACTTGGAAGAAAAGTACTGTACCAAACACAGTAGCGGCGTATTTAGCTACCTTAGAACCGTTACTCCACCGAGGAGCCGTTTATCCGACGCAAGACTAGCGCAATCCTTTTTTTCCAATGGCAACTATAAAATCCGAAACAATAGGTGTCTTCGGCCGATCAATTTACGCCGAATCCCGTAGAGTAATCCGTTTTCGTAGCAAGGAAGGAGCCCTAAGCTAGGTAGCTGTTCTTGGGATTTCCGTTCTTGGGATTACTGGTGCCCAGGAAAGAATGGATAAAGCAATGCCGGTACTAAATTGATCAAACATGATGGTGATCTGCTACCCACCTACTCTAATAGAAGCACTACAGGGGTATCAACTATTGAAACAAATACTCAAACCAACTATTCAAATAGCAGGCTTTATCTTTTAAAACAAGCAGGATTCCAGGAATTGGGAAGAAAAGAAAGAATCAAGGAAAGATCTTTCTCTTGAACTATAAACTAGAGGCAGACTTTCTCTCCTTCAATAGGAGAAGATGCTGGTCTAGCTTTTACTTCGGCGCCTACTTCCTTACACTACCACAATAGGAATCTTTGTGTTCAAATAATGGAGACGGATTCAATACTCAATAGTTAGAGGGATGGAAAGCTAGCTATATTGGCTTAGACGGCCCGCCCCAGTACTGTCTTCCTTCTTCGTTTTTGAGGACCGAACATCGCTCGTAGTATTTACGAATGAATGTCTGTCTTGACCGGTTGGCTAGAAAAAAAGAGTTCATTATTGGACCTCCGTGCTCAAATTCTACTTGCTTCTTGGGAACGAGTTACTGGCTTTTTACGGTTAGCGTATGAAGATGCTCGCAGGCTGATCAATAGAAAACAAATGGCTGGCTTACTGGATGGATTGACGGATCGGAGGGAATTGAATGACAAGGTAGGAATGAAGAACAATGCCCGGGTCGGTGAAGACCGGTCTCAGAATTCCAGAAAAGGACTCCCTCTGTCCGATGGTGCGTCATCCTTGTCGTATCGACTTGGGCGTAGCGTAGATCTGGTAACAACCCAGTACTATTATTATATAGAAAATGGCAATGACAATGGCACAAGGCTTCGCCCTTTTCTCTACAAGATCTACCCAAATATAGGCAGGAGTTATTTCGCCAAGCAAACCATCTACACAAGAGCGAAAACCCGCCAATCAAACCGCTAAAGCAAATGGGCAAGAAGGTTGAGCTGATGTAAATAGTAAAGGTCGGAAGCTCTAGCTTGTGTCATGTTTTCTCTTGCCTGTCTCAGCTTCCATCTCCCGATGTTCCTACTCGTATCCATTCCTCCCTCTATAAAGGACATAAAAAAGAAGTACCATTCTTTCTCAATACTAGATTCCCTTATCCAGTGCAAGATGAAGGCATGGCTTTAGTGCTCGGAGGGCCTGTCTGTCAATTTTAATTCTAGCTAATAAGAAGCATCAATAGAATGGAGTGGAGAACGCATAGAGTCACATCCCCAGCCTTACAGTAGACAAGGTTGTCGGATCCGCTGCTTTGCTATTGGAAGCACTACAACGGATATCATACTTCATGGGCGAGGGGAGGATGAGTATGACAGGCCGATACCAACTAGAATTCTAATCTGTATGCCAAGAGTTTGATCAACTTATTCGGGTGCCCATATTCACTTTGACCACAGCCACCAGAAGAGGATTCTTCGAACAATTGCTATTTCATTCCATTGGCTAGGAATCGTAGGTATTGGCGTACGTATATTCGCTCGTGTCTCGTAGGAAAGTCTATCGATGAAGGGAAGCACCCTCGCCCAAGGAAAAGGATGCACTTTCGAAAGCAGGCTCGAACAGGTGAGTTGGTTGAGCAGAGAGGCAAGTCAGTAAGTCCAACCTTCATTGTTGAAGGAACTGCGGGTTAAAGGAAGAACAGTAGGGAGTGAAGGGCCAGTGGTTTTCTGTGGGTTGGTTTCGAGGAAGTGTGAGGCCCAGGCAGGGTATCGTATCACGAACGGGGAAGACTTGTCTTCTATCTCTTCGGATCAACTAATTGATAGTTTCCTTTGGCGTCAAACAATGCTAGGCCCTTCACTCGGTTAACAAGGGCAAAGGGTTAGGGCTTGGTAGGAATTCCCTATAATAGGAAGAATTCAATCAATGAAAGTTGGCGACCTTTCGAGATAAAGGAAGCAGGTTATAAACCGGAAGTAGGCACTCTGGATTCTCTGGTTTGATGGATGGTGGCAGGGGTTTGGCAAGAAGCAGGAAGGATACCGGGGAAGCAAGCCTTAGAAAATATACTAAGATAGGTCGGAGCAAGAACTAGGGATGGTTATCCAAACATGGAAGGTTGGACTACCTCTATTGACAACAGGAGGAGATGAATGACCTTATGCTGAACGACATGCTGGTTCATTCGATTAGCGAGCAGTGGGAATAGAAGAATATCCGTCGTCAGAGGAAGGATTGCTAGTACTATAAAAGGTAGTAGGAAGGCGAAGGTTTTAGAAAACCCGAAACTAGCTATGGTTTTAGGAAGACAAATCGAAGGAATCAAATCGAAATAAGGCCGTTCATAAGTCGCATAAAGGTTGAAGGTGCGTTGGCCTTACCGGGCGAATGAAATGTTTCGTTTGATCGTAATCAACGGATAAAGTGATTCATCAATGAACATATTTCAACAAATTCAGATTAGCAAAAGCTAAGAAAAAGGAAGCACCCTCGCTCGGTTAGAAAGCACTTGAGGAGGAACCCACGGTTTGGGGGAAGCAATAACGATCCTACTAGAAGCGGAGGCAAAGGACATAACGAACAGTGCGCAAAGAAGAAAGCATGGGCATGGATACGAGACCAGAAGGAAAGAACGATCACCGTAATGCGATTAACCAGAGTAGCCGCCAGGGCCTACGCTTTGAATTCCAGAGATTGGCAGGGGATGACTCAATCATGGATATTAAGGCGCAGCCGAGCTAATAAAAGATAGGAGCAAGCTTCCTTTGAAAAAAGCAATCAATTCATTTGTTCGCTGGAGCAAAGATGGTCACTGGAAATTGTTATCGAAACCTGGACTCGAGCGAGGCAATGGATAAATGCTATCAAGGAAATGGCGCACTTCAGGCCGTTTTTCAAGAAGCAAGGAATGCTATACCAACCATTATGTATGAACGAAAGCTCGAAGAAAATCATGTGAAAGGAAGCAGTCGAGAAGGAAGGTTAAAGAAAGCACTCTGAAGATAGGGTCAAGCAGGAAAGTAGAAGTTCTAACCAGAATACGCTTTAGCCAACTAAAACGCATAGCCCTCATAGCGAGCCTGTTGAATGCGTCTCAAATCTGCCAAGCGCTTATAAAAGGGAACTTAATGTACTGGTCTTTCTTCATGAATAGTGGAAGAGCACGCCTAACATTATGTACACATAATTGACGAAGATAGCTAGGCATCAGCATCCCACGCCCTTCTAACAGAAGTCTATTATAAACCAGAAAGCTATAAATATCCTCGCCTTGAATGAAAGGTACACTTTGAATTTGGTTCAGTGTACCACGTTGATACGACCTCATTGAGGAGAATAAAGCGTAATAATGATGTGAGTCCTTGCTTGTTAGCAACCGGAAAGGAATAGACATGTTATTAGTTCCAGGATTTAGATACCCACCACCAAATCCGAAAAAAGTAGGATGAACCTATAAGCAAAAGTCCTACTTGCCAAGTGAGTAACTACTAATGTTACGAACAAAAGCCTAAGGTGAGTCTCTTCTTGTATGACCAAAAGTAGGAATCATATATATGTCAAAGTCATACTTTTTTCTTATTGATCGAGTCTAACGCGTTAGGCGCATCCGTTTTCTTGCTTGCTTGCTTACTGGAGACGGCATTTCAATCAAGACGAAAAGGGAGGAATGGTTGAATAATTCAATCCCGTTTTGCCTGCCATATATAGGAGAATTTGCATTGCATCTAGTAAAACGAGTACCCCAAACCTTAAAGCAACTCCAAGAAGTTCACAAGAGAAGAAGGGGAGCTTGCTCCCTTCCTCTCTTCTTTCTTTTTCTTCCCAAATGCTGATCGATGCTTACTTGTGCATCAGTTTTGACTTCATTGGAAAGGGGCTTTTCAGATGAATACATACGAAGGCACTTAGCTATTCCAAGACTATTTGTACTCCGCTTCTCTTATACTGTAATATAAAAATAAAATCCATTGAAGACAGTTGAAGAAAGTCCTAACGATGCAGCCGAAGAAGTAAAAAGAAAGGTACTTATTAAGGTAATGCAATATTCTATATATTCAATCGTTGGTGCCAAGGTCAAGGCTAATCGATGAGAAAAAGTGCAAGCACAGTCTATTTTTTCTCTTTTTTGAAAATAAATTCAATCACAACACCTCGCAACTGCTTTTCTTATTCATTCCGCCTTTCTCCTATTAGAAGTTCTAATTAGGGTTTCGTATTCTCATACATAGAAATGTAAGATTCCACACTTGCGGAGCTGCAGAGGAAGCGATCTACTTCCGTCAAGTACGTTTGATAGCTATCTATATGCTTTTCGCAAGTCGAACTATTCAAAAAAAAGAAGGTTGGTAAAGTCTATCAGCCTTGCTCTAATGATTCGGTACTTCGATGGATTTTTGTTGCAAAGAAGGAGATGAAATTTCAGGTAATGGTAAGAGTGATGAAAACCAAACCGTACTATTAGTATCATACCCTTTACTGAGTAAGGCTTCGGTGAGAAAGGGAATACGAGGTCCTGAAGAAATACCTGATGAAATAAATACCAGACTGGCGCTCTTAGGTATGTTTCGATCTTAAAATTGCAATCAGTGCCCTATATATATTTCCATTTATCATAACTGTTTACCATGATTGCAGGGACTAGGGACGGGATTTCTACTAAGGAAGGGTCGACAGAGTCCGATAAGGTCGATTATGAAGGCTCAGACGGAGGCGGGATACAGCTTGATGCATTTGAAAATAAGCCACTAGAAAGAGCCCCAATCCTTAATAAGGCCACGGAGGGAGAGCCAACAAAGGCTAAAGAGATTGATGCCGGAGGACGATGAGATGCAGGAATTCGGTCTAGTCCGCGAAGCTATCAGAAGCCAAAAGAGGTGAAGCGCCGGCGGGCAGAATGGTCAGAATCAATAGCATATACTCCTCCATTATTAGGAAATAGAGTAGAACTAGACTTATATGGAAGACATACTGAAGAAGGGGCTCAGAAAACAATTCTCTAGTTTGAATTTCTCCATACTAATTAATACCTTTTTCTTTTAGGCATGGAAAAAGAGTAAGGATTCCTTTTTACTTAAGATATTCTGTAAGAGGGTGACCTTCAGGATCACTTTAATACCGCTCGCTCGGGCTCTCATATTCATTTACTCTTATCCCGTGAAGCTACCTAATGGTACATTGCAAACATCTCCATTTGGAAGGTCCCTTACTCCTTCTACAAATGTTTTCTGTACTCTTTACGGTAGGTCCGAGAAATTCTCATGTGTCATACCTGAAGAAAGTGTCAAAGCCTTAGTAGCATATCAAGAAACATAAGCCTTTCATCTAGGATTGACCCCTAACAGTCTTTACGCTGCCGCTTCCTAACAACTTGGCAGTGAAATCTTGTAGCTTGCTGATCGCTTTTCCTTTTATCCCCCATTGACTTTTCATAGCGTAAGTAAGTCTGGGCTCGCAGGTGTGCCTCCTCAAGAAAATTCAGCATTTTCATCTCGATATTGTTCCTTAATAAGCTTGCCTCTAAGGTATTCTTAGTAAGTTTATCCTCCCACTTCTTCATGGGTGGGTGGAGCGGCTTGTAGGTTCCCGTCCTCCTTGAGGGTTTCCAAGCACCCTACGGCGCCCCTTTTTGCTTCCTCTTATTAATGCTTCGCTCTTCAAGTGTAACCTGAGGCCCCTACTAACTAGCATAAAGCAGTTTTTTCCTGAGTTTATCCATCAAGCGATTGGTACTTAGGGGAGCTCCGCGGGGCAATCCAATAAGTATGTCATCGGCGTATCGCATATAATATATGGCTATATCCCAATCTCAATGTCGATTTGAGTGCACTACGTACAAGGCTTTCCAACCCAATTCCTTTCAGGAGTATTTTTCTCGTAGAGTGGAGCGTTGAAGTTTCTCATTTCTGCCAGTTATCATAGCCAAACAGGTAGAAAACTTAACACATCCATGAGAGTCTGCCCATAGTAGATAGATTTCTTTGGTGCTTCTCTTCTCCGCTGCGCGCCTGGCTCATTCCCTCAGCTTTAGGAAAGAGCGAGCCATTCCTTGCCGGGGCGGTATGAGTGAGCCATTCATCTGTTGGATGTATGGAGCCGACTCAGTTGGGGGCTACGCCAGCAACCTAATAAGCAGAAATTAGAGACATAGGAATTTCGCGAATACATACAAACGCTTCGCGCCTGGCTCACAAATCGAAAGCTGCAGAGTAAGCAATTGTTAGAAAACCAAGACAGGTCAATTGATCCATCTTAAGTAAGCACGCACTGTCTGTGTGAACTAGACCGCCTAGTAAGGAGATGCTTATTGCTATGTGGTTTCCACTCTTTCTTACAAGAGCTAATGAACAGGAGCTATTCCCTCCCTAAAGTTCCAATAACAGTATATGAAGAAGCATGCCATGATATATGATCATATCGTTTTCCCTGCCACCAGCTAGATACCTATCTAAGCAGCAAGTCAGGATCAAGTAGAATAGGAGTGAAAGAGCTAGCTCCCGCCCATACAAAACACTATTGACTAGATAGTTTACTAGTATCTTTATTAACGATTCTATTGAATAGTAACTGAGTGCACTACTTACGAGTCAGGTTAGGAATTGAAGAGGAAGAGCAGCTAGTCCCGAGCTTATGCCACTACTGTCCTATAGGGTTGAAAGCAACAATAACATTGGATGTAACAAAGAATTAATCAATTCTATAAACTATATCGGTGAATTTGATGAAGGAAAGAGTGCAACCACGATAATGTCTCTACATGAAAGGGTATACCCGTGTGATCGAATCCATCTGATGCACTAATAATAGTAAGACCAAGGGTAGGTGACCCTGCCCGAATAGCAGAATTCAACCTTGTGTCTGACGCACTAATAGCATCTTTCCTCTAGAGGAAGAAAGAGTGATTCGGACTAAAGGCTATAACCAATCAATAGTATGAATCCCCGGGTAATCCACGACTAAAGGCTTCCTTCCATGCGAGCGAATGAGTAAAAAGCAATTCCAAAGAGCTAAGTAAATCCACCCACTCCTTCTGTCTATCCTCTAGCTTCCTATTACATACAGGTGCTGATGTTAAAGTGTTGATCACTCCGTTAACTTGATTTTTAATGGTTCTTTTTTGGAATGCAAATGAGAGGATATGAAATGGTACAAGCCTACGCCTAACGAATAAGGAATAGCGAAGAAGAAATCTAGCTACTTGAGCTGACTGAAAACAAGCTCCTCACTATCTTGTTGAAGCTATGCCTCCAACTTGCTTGTTTGATCTCCGATCTTCTAAGGGATGGGATTCTACTCTTCTTTTTGATTGTACTCTGCTTCGGTACTGGAGCGAGACAAAGTGGCCTGTTTCTTAGAGCTCCAATAGAGCTGATTTGAGCCTATAAACAGACAATAACTCGAAGTAGAACGTCTATCTCGTCCGGGCACCCGGCCCAATCCGCATCAGAGAAAGCATCGCTCAGCCTAAGTCAATAGGGTATGATCTGTCTCTGGCACGGGCATGGCTAGAATGGGCACGAACTGGTCATTGTCATAGGGATGCTAGCCATGGTGTCGTAGCATGATTCTAATAGGTTAGAGGTCAAACTTTCTATTTGAATAGGGACCTGTTAATATATAAATATATACATTGAGAAACTCTAAGGTGTTTCCTTAGCTTCAAAGTCTGGGTCGAATAAAGATAAACTCTACTGGTAATGTGAAAAGAGCCCTACCCGCGTTCATAGAAGATAAGACGGAACAAACTTCTTCTTTGAAACTAGGCTAAGGCTTGTATTCTTGCTAGTATTTGTTTTCATTCTTTATTGCATCACCTTTCTTTGATGTTTACACCTACTTTCCTATTAGAAATTGCTGCTACTCCCTATGTTTCCTATTTTTGCGGCTACCTCCCTAGTGAGTGAGTCCTCCCACCCAAGCTAGAAACCTATACCCAAGTTAACTCCTTTCTACTATTTGTTTTCGTTCTTATACTGATTGCTGTTTTTCACTGTCTCCTATTCATGCTTAGCGCCCTGGGTATCCTTTGAAACTAGGCCGGCTATCAATAGTTGGATATGAAGTAAGTGAAGAGCGAAGTCATTAAGAAAGAAAAAATTTCTAATAGGAAAGTGAATAAGCCTGAAAGAAATTGCACTTGTTGAGATAAGTCAAGCTGTTCCTAACCATAGTATTTTAGATCTCAGTCGGTCCACTCAAGCTTACCAGATTGTTTGTAAGGTCTCGCGCATCGTTGATACTTGGATGTTAGTGGTTCAAAGATAAGAACTATTCGAAATTAATTCAAAAGGAATGAGTTTTTTTGAGTTACGTCTGTGACCTCGGGAAAGTCATCTGCTACTCTGCTTCTCGACACGAAAGCAGGGCAATGCGTAATTTTTGATAATTCGTCCTACCCTTAGCTTTGCTACTTGACTCGGAACAACGGTTCGGAGTTCGCCAGAATACGACGACATGCTGAGTTCTCAACGACTAGCATGAATTGAAGGACGCTGATTGCCGTTGTACCTATTGATAAAGGATTGGACAACTCGACACGGACTACGCAACGGGCTTCAAGGAATTGAAGAATCAACTAGTCACTACGCTGCATACTCGTACCAGGGAATGTTGCAGACCGACCTTCGTTGCTGGGCTGGAATAGAAACTGACGTATGGAGGACTTGTGAGATCTTTCACTCTTCGACAACGAAAGCCTTGAGGACGTCAGCGATGTGTTATAGGGACGTCTCGCGATCTTGCTTCTAGAGTACGTACGGGAACATCCAATCGAGTGCCTAACCTTGGGTGCTCCGATCTTGTTCGTGAGGAAGAAAGACTGCCTTCTTCGTTCAATGAATCTGCATACCACCAAGGGCTATTTGAAAAAAGAAGTCTGAATCCGTGTCTTCTCTGCCATTTGATTTCCTTCACCACTAGCACTAGCCCCGCCAGCTACTAGAGTATAGCTACTTTCGCTACCTTGACTCTTCTTGTTATTATCCAGACCCACATTCAAAAGCAAAGAAATCAAGATTCATAAGCAAAGCGAAGGCCAAGCCTGATCTCCCTTTCCCTTGATATGGTGGACTCCTAAAATAGGCTTTCTTTGTTCGTATGATTTTTCAGAATACTATAATAAGCCACTCCTGAAAATGGGCTGGCTACTCGAACCAAATATTGAACTCTCTTTAGCATAGGTAGACTTCACTACCTGGATAGGTCAGCCTCGTTCCCATTTCTCTGGTCCTATATGTTTTTTTTGCAAGTACCATTCCTGCTATTCGCATTGATTGAGTACTTTAGAGTTTTCTTCT
>JADLZL010000538.1:0-66046 GCA_015844335.1 Chrysopogon serrulatus | reverse complement strand
TATCTCATTAGTTGGTTAGATTCATCGCTATTCCTTTTTATACTCGCCATTTCCTTCCCGACAGCGGCACTAAAATGCTTGTTGACACTCCTTAACGTCACTAAAAATAGATATAAAATCTACTCTCGAAAGAATTATTCCAAAATACCGGTGGGCATATCATAGCATCGCCACTAAAAGCCAAGTTGTCATACCCAGCTATGACATCGAAGGTAATGGTATTAAATCATGCCACCATTTAGAATATAAATATAGTATCCGCAATCGTATAGGTTAAATACCATTATAGCATTGCACCCAGAGTATTACCGATTGTCATTTATATTTTTCCCAAGGGAAGGTCTATAGGGTATACATGTAGGATAGCTGGATAACCTAGTGTAATGGATAGGCATAATCATGTACTCGCTACTCAATGCAGGGGTAAGTCATAAGATAAATGATAAAGATAAGTATAAATCATTAGCATAAACAGATAGAGACTCCCTAACTATATCATTAGGGTTACTAGCACAACATCAAGAGATATTCCTATGTTATTCCTAGCTACATGTTAATGTATACTATGGTTAGTGCAATTACACCTAGTAGTCATCACTAAGGTTAGCATTATTATACTCATAGTGGACATACTAGGGATGTTTGAGAACATAACACGCCCTTCCTTCGTATACAAGTCCCATTGTATATAAACGAGGTTTGGACTACATAGGACTAACGGATTGTCACCCTCAAGCGATCTACCAATCTCGGCCTATAGGGTGCATTCGCAGGTAAACAACGCGTAAAAGCACAACACATACACAATGTTGACCACTCACCCAATGATCAATTAGATGAGCACTATACGAACCTATGAATAAGTATAATATCAATCTAGCTATACTAAGCATATATAACCATAATAGACAAAGAGCATAATAACTATGAATATAAGTAGATAAGTATTCATCAATCCAATTGTAGCAATCATATAATCTATACAATGAAAGAGAATAAAGGTGAGAGGAGATAAGAACTATACCAAATCAAACTTGACGGCTCCAGAATCCAAGCCTTCACTTGCCTCCCTCTAGTTCTAACTAGCTATCTAGGCCCTAAACGAAGAAGCTCGATTAGGGTTTTTCGGGCCGATGATCAGACTTCGAATGAGAATGAATGAATGTGCCTCCCTTCTCGGGGTCATGCCCTTCTTTTTATAGCCCCTGGGCGTGATCGTGAGCCATCGGATGAAGCCGACTTTTGACGTGCGGGCCGAGATTGAAACCCCAAGGCGGTGGAGCAACCCGGACAGCGGGCCACGGGAGGGGCCCGTGCCTAGACCCAGGCCGGTCTAGCCCGGTGGCCTCCGGCCCTCCTCTTCGGCGTGGTGTCTTCTAGCCTCTTCGCATCCTTCATGCGTTGCCGTGGCGCCCGATTTCCCATTCTATGTTCCCTCATAAACTTAAGAGATTGCATCTTTTTCATAGAAATAGTGAAACACCAAAACTCATGGAATTCTATCAGTGCAAACCCTATATCCACTTTGATGACCGTAATTGCATCCTTTTCCATGGCTTGTTGACAGTTGAATTCGTATATTAGTGATCGTCAACACCGAGGTCATCGCTCAATCCCAAAGACAATCAACTCTAAAGTGATTACGATTACTAACAAATTTATTAACCATTCTTTACTTCAACTCTAAAGAAGAAAAAGAAAGGTAAACTGTAAAGCTTACTTTATAGGTCGTTTGAAACTACCCCGACACCTACCCGAAACGACAAGAACTAGAAGAGAAGAAAAGATTAGCTTTCCCTCCCGAAGAAGGAGGAAGATCTAGACCCGGGGAAGAAGAAGAACCCCAATGGCCCCAGGCGCCTCGCGACAAGAAAAACAACTCAGAAAGGAGGAATCAGAATAAGAACATAGGCAAAGTGAAAGAAGACTAACCGTGAACGGCAAGAGGGATGGTATCATCTTCATCGTCATCTTCAACTTCATGAAGAACGATAGAAACACCACCCGAAAAGAGAGAGGCATCAATTAAAGGGATACAATCACAAATAAAAAAAAGAAAAATCAATATCTCTCACCTATAATAATATTACCCGAAGGAGGCAGGAGAAGTAGAAGAAAGGCACGACTTCTTTCCCGCAGGATCGGGAAGCACCCAAATTCAACCTTTTTCACCTAGATATCATAATCATATTAGCAATTCATGGATCGAGAGTATACTCAACATATGAAACTTAGCCAAAGGAGAGCCCCAAAATACAGTCTTCTAGCCCTAACCTCGAGTGTAAGAAGAAGAAACCTCAACTCCGAGGGATTGACAAGAAGATCAGCAGGCACAATGAGCTCAAAAGCCCGCCATAACCTAAAACTAGAAAAATAAATCAGTCAGAAGATAAAAAGAAGAAAAGAAGATACAATACAGGGTTACAAAGATTACCTCTAGAGGTGGATTAGAGCAGAATACTCAAGCTCCGGCATACCGCATACAAGGTACATTGGCAAGTATTTTACAAAGGCGCCAACAATCTCCGAAGAAAAGTTCAAGATTCCGAACAATCCGAAAAAGAATCGCCGGGTACCTCATATTCGAAGCCAAAGTGCTCCCTTTGCATCAAAGGCTGCACACCTACGACGAACGAAACTTGCAATAATACCATGACCAAGAAGACCGATTCCTTAAGAAATTGAATTTTCTCAAGGAGAGGCTTCAGGAAAAAAGTCTCAAAGATTAGTAAGCTTGGACCCCAACGATCGAGAGCGAGCGGGAGGAGTCGATAATCGGAATCAAAGAAAGATGAAGGCTTAGGGATATAAACCACTTATCATTCCACTTGAGAGGATCGATAAGAGGAAATTGGAAAAAAATCAAGTTTTCTACCTTGGACGATTGCGGGGACGCAACAACAACCAAGGGGAGGAGCAGCAGATATTCTACGGCAAATTTCAACCAAAAAAAGTAGTGAAACAGAAAGACAAAGGGGGATACCAAGGAACACCTCACAAAGGTGAGCAAAAGCAGCAAGAAAAAAGAACTCTATTAGAAGTAAGATGATGGAGGGAGATCTCAAAAAAACGCAAGAAATTCAAGAAGAAAGACAAGGAGAAAAGGTCAAGCCAAACAAGACAAAATGTTGGAACATCACCATCTGGGTTTCGGAGATGGAGCAGGCACAAGATGCCCACTCGGAATCACATATTCAGAAAAGTCCTGATGAAGAAGACCGCGGGAAACAAGTAACTCCATCTCCTCCTCCGTAGTCGCAAGTCGGTCGACCACCCTTTCTCGCAAAGCACGCATCCTTAGAAAATCAGGATTTTCAATCCTATCAAGAAAGAATTCCTCATCTACCTCAAAGAGACTTCCTGCTACCAGCGCTCTTTGACGACCTCTTCCTATTCTAAAGATCAGTCAAGAACAATGAACAGGACACAGGAAAAAGCTCCGGGGTTGTAGGAGGAGAGAGCTCAAGAAAGTTAGGGTTTCGAAAAGATCGAATGCAATAGCAAACAACCTAGAGAAGGAGAAACAATCAAATGATATGGAAGGAATATATAAAGCTTAGAAGAGGCCCATTAAGGCCCACTAAGCAACGGTTATAAAGGAAACTTTCCCGATCCCAATGTCAAACCCACAAAAGATGGAGACCCATTATAGTACAACGGCATCCAAGAAAACAACCCGAAGAGATTACGTAACAACCCTAGAGATTTGAGAAATAACCCGTAAGCAAGAATAGACAACCCGGAATACAGTTACACGAAGAAAAAAGTATAACAACATTTCAGGATAAGCAGAGACAAAGTTTTTGATGATATATACATCAGATTTTTCTTCTCAAATATCATTACAAGAGTGCAAACATACAAAGGGATTCACTATCCTCAGATTACATCAAATTTTTTTACAAAAGGAATGACGGAACAAAGGCTTATACTGGGCATCACTCAAATATAAGCATGCAAAGATATTGGACAAAGAACCCTATGGAATTCAAGGTTAGGCAAGAACCTCCACCAAGATTTAGATCAACGTGTTCGGCCGAAGAGCGAACGCCTCGAGCAATGCCTCATATGTCGGGAACTTGCATTGGATGTCCGAACCCTTGAGGTGGATAACCAAACAAGTGCCCCCAACGCACGCTGGCCTGAATTCCACCACGCAAGAAGGGCAAGGAAGAAGACAGAACAATGGCTCAGTTCAGGTAATCCACCGAAGAAGAGCCGACAACACGTGTTGGTCCAAAACAAAGACATCATCGGAAGCAAGAAGGAAACGCGCTGGAAGATGAGGCAACGCGACGAACGCTACCCACGTCACAACCGCTCCAACATTTGCCTCGATGGTGTCCTACAATGGACGACACGCCAAGATTAGCCTACTACTAATCTTGTTCACAACAACTCCAACATTCACTACAAAGATTACAGATGAGCGAGAGACACCCTGGGCTCATCAACTTCACACACTACAACAAGCATATCATCCATCATATTTCTCAAAGACTAAAGAGCTAGATACTTCAGGCATCAAGGGGCTAGTATTTATACATGAAAATCGGTGTACATGCACCAAGCTCACGAGGGAAAGGAATCTCAAGAGGACAAAGTCACATCCAAAGTGGACAAAGAGAAGTAAAAGCTTTCCACTCACGGGGGAACAGTACCTGCACGCCTAAAAGATAAGAAATGGAACATCCAAAAACATAAAGGAAATAATTACACCATCCCAGGAGAGAGGATACATCCAGACAAAGCAACAGTAAAAGATCAATCATCAAAAAAAGACAAAGAACCCCAATCGAGTTCTTTCCTCAAACAAAAGAACCCGGAAAGGCTCAGGGGCTGCAGGATACTCCTAAAGTAACAACATTTTTAGACCCTCGGGGCTCCTTTCTACAAAAGAACCAAGAGGCTCGGGGGCTGCGGGATACTCCTAGCAATTTTTAAAAAAAGACCCTCGTGGCTCCTTTCTATAAAAGAAGCAAAGAGGCTTGGGGTCTACACTCAATGAGTGCAATTAAAGTGCACTCCAAAGAAGCAAAACACAGATCATCTCAAGATTTTACTTCAAGAAGGAACCCGGAGCTCAATCATAAAATGCTTGGGGGCTTATCGCGGCAGGGGAACATAGGGGTTCCTTATTGAAGACAACACAGAGTAAATCCGTATAATTTAGGATATCAATACGGAAAAGAGGTTAGAACTCTATCCTATAATCCGACTAGGATAAAAAAAACCCTCGGTAGCACTTGGACTATAAAGGGCTACTAAGGGTACCCCTTGTAAACAGAACCAATACTCTACAATCAACAATACCCCAACTGTATTAGGGCTATTACTCGAGATACTCGAGGGCCTGAACCAAATAAAAGTCGCTCTCATCACGCCGCATCAACCGCCAAGTTCCGTTAGATTCGACGAGACTTGAACAAACAACTGTCCCGTGTAACCCGAGACAAGCTATCGGTGATAAAACATCGACAGATATTTAAAACCGGCATAATCTTGGTGAAGTGTTACAACGGTATTGTATCTGTGGCGCTTGTGGATAATCTTATTTTTTGTGTGCATTTAATTAATACCAACGAGGTGATGGCGGTGTGCGGCTAGTAGGGGGCGGTCGCTAGGGCTTGGGAGGGGCGGCGTGCTGGTGGCGGCGGCGCTGAGAGGAAAGAGAGAGGAATAGAAAGAGTGGGTGGCGTCATTTGGAGGAGAGAGAGGAGAGAGGTAGGGAGCTTTCATCCAATTCTATTCTTGATTGATCCAATTCTATTAATTTCCATCTCCTAACTAATTATTTCTAATTTGCTAAAATATCAAAAAGGTAACTCGTGGATCGTGGAAGGAAGACAGCGGCAGCGGCCCGCCCCCTTGGCACAGGCGGCGCGCATGGTGGTGGCTGCTGCGCACAGCCACCCCTCTAGGTCGCGGCGCCCCCTCCCGCCCCTAGGACAGACTGTGGGGCCCACTAGGGACGGCGGCGCCCATATCATGGTCCACTTCTGGCCCGTTGTCGTCATCGGCGATCACCGCCTGTGTTTGGCGTTGAGATCATGTGTTGAACTTTCAGAAGGTTTTCTACTAGTTTAAGATCACCCTTTACCCACAATATATAGAAGAGGATTACGGCCGATTGAGGTACGTAAAATGCAATTAATCAAAAAATAATATACCCTTTTCCTCTTATTTTGAGCTTTTCAACCTCTACTGTTGAGTGCCTATCTCAATGAGATTCGTCGATGTTCTAGGTATTCTTGTCGACTCTAGAAGTTCGTTGTGCTCCTCTCTAGCGGTGTTCATGGGCTTTTCAGGCAAAAAGAATGGACGTTAACACCCTAAGGCCATCCTGCTCGTCGGCCTGTTTTGATCCCACTATGCATGATTTAGGCTGTGTGTATGACCTCAGGCGCGATAGCCCTTACTACTAGCGTGTGATTAATCAGCATCAGTAGAAAGGAATGCCCTACGTTTCAATGCAATATGCATCTGGACATACATGTATCTGAAATCTGAATGCAGCCCTGAATGGATCACCATCAGTCATGACGTTTAGGAGTGTGTGAGCCCTAGCTTCCCTTGTGCAAAGCAGCAGTCCCCGTCTCAACTGAGTTGTCACAGGGAGAAACCGAGGATGAGGCGACCGAGCCCGTAGCTGAGATATTCTCTCGCAGCTAGCTGTGTGCATGCGACTCGTATCCTCCGTACGAACACTTACATCGACAGCTTATTATTATGATATTGTTTGTACGGTCGTCTTACCGCAACTATAACTTGCAAACAATTTCGAAAGTGCAAGCTGCATACTATATGAAAATGTAATTATAATAACTTGCGGACAAAGGAGTTTGCGTCCTCATACATCTCTCAATCGCGCAAAGGGCGCAACAACGTAGGAGAGTACGGTGTGTAGCAGTGCAGGCGTATCCGGGACTTGGCTGCCTGGAGAAACCACCATTCTGAGCTCCGAATGATTCGGTCGATAGCTGATCAAGGCAAGACTTTAGTAATGGGCTTCGACGATAAACCTAAGCAGCTTTAGGAAGAGGAATTAATTAATTAACCTGCATTGATTTTCCTAAGCCGCAATAGATATCATGCATGATGCAATATCTACGATGGCTCCGACTAACCAGCTGGGAATGGGATGCATATATAAGTACGGGGGAGGATGCCTGATCGCTACTCATCACTCACCACTGCAAGCAAAGCAAACTCAAGAATTCATCCATCCATTGACCTTCAATCACATCATCACATTTCTTTCACAGCTTCAGTCACTGTCGTCAGTCTCCCGTTCTCAAGACAACAAGAATGGCGGCGGTCAACAGCAACAACTGCATGACGAGCTCCGTGCTGCTCGTCCTGCTCGCGCTCTGGGCCGCCACTACTGGAAACAGGAGGTTTGCCGAGTGTCTTTGACACTCGGCAAACCCTATAAAACTACTCGGCAAACGGTTTGCCGAGTGTTTTTTAGAAAACACTCGGCAAACCGCACACGGTGAAAAAATTGCCGGCAATGAGAGATTTGCCGAGTGTTTTTTGTCGGACACTCGGCAAATCGTTTGCCGAGTGTCGGGACGCTCGGCGAAGACGCAACGGACTACCAACGGCAACGGCGGGTTTTGCCGAGTGTCGACGGCCGACACTCGGCAAATCTCCTCAGTTTGCCGAGTGTTTTTTTTTAAAACACTCGGCAAACTGGGGAGATTTGCCGAGTGTTTTCTTAAAAACACTCGGCAAACCTTGTTCCCAGTGCACATGCATATGGTCGATTTTGCAGTGTTTTTTAAGAAAAACACTCGGCAAATCGACCATGCAATTAATTTTTTTTTTGTTTTCTATTCTATCCACATATCACACATATATATGTCACACTAGCAAATGCCAGCGCGTTGCTTTGGAAGTCTTAAAATTTTCAAAGTAACAAGAGTATGAAAAAAAATAGTGGATCAAAACCAATATACAATATATTATATCAAATATATAATTAGACATCGTCACATTCCAGTAATGACCAAAACTAAAGCAACAATATATTATATTCTATTAACACCATTTCCTATGCAAAACAGCTGCACCAATTACTGGATCTCTTCCAATACCAATACCTATATATGAATCAAAAAAAATCAATTATAATACACACAACAATCAACAACACATATACACAAAGCCATATGCAGTGTGGGCCACTTCCCAGCCATTGTAAGGACTAAGGGAGCCGAAAGACCATTCCCTTTTGGTGTTCTTTTTTACTTTCCTTCAAATCTTCACCAGCAAGGCAAAAGGGAATGATTATTTTAAAGACAAAACATCCAGAATCAGTATATTAAAATGTACGTGCTTATACAAGTACAGGAGCAGTACCCAGTATCAGTATATTAAAATTTGTAGTTTACTTGTGTATTTAACTGAGGGAATAACCAAACTAATAATGGTGTATTTAATCAGTAATACATGTCACCAAGTACTTAAAATGAGCTATAGCATATCTTAATCTGTACGATATCTGAGACAACCACATGCATCTACAGTCATATTTCTGGTAGTGATGCATATGCCTAGCACCAATATTTTTAGTACATAATCAGTTTCTAGTAGTCAATGAAATGGCACCTAAGTGTCAGGCCATATAAAATGTTGCTGGCTCTTAATCTATTTTAGTTGCACGTTGCAACAAGATGGTGTAACAAGGATAAAGTTAAATTACTGAAGCTGACAAGGGGGTGTCTCTATAGCAATGAACATAGGCCTGTTTGGTTGGCCTCTAATTTTTGTCTAACCAAAATCATGGTAAGACAAAACTTAGGTTTGCCAAAATCAAGCCTTACCAAAGTTAGGGGCAAAAAACATAGGTGGCTATTGGTTAAGTGCCATAACAAAGGTAGAAACCACCTTTTCTCTCTTATGCAATTTAAGAAGTTTCTAGAAACTTGCCAATATTTTGACCATAAACATTGGTGTGTGCAATCTCCACCTGCCAATAACCAGGGAGTGCATCCAAAATAAGCCTCTTAAGCATATCACTACAAAGGCATATGCGCTAACTAGAAAGCAGGAAAATCTAGTGGTATTACGCATTTACATAGGTAACTGCATTGGTTAGAGTAGACTAACCAAATAACAACTTATACATTACAGTACTATCAAATAGTATCTGTCAAAGGACTTTGCAAGACAGGAGAAAAACACCCGCTGCTACTCTCAAATAAACTGCAAATGGCAATACTGAAGACTGCACTATAGTACAGTCACGCAAAATAGAGCCTTCTTCAGTTATCTTCAATTAAATAAACCAAATTATTTCAGCATATCATTCTGCTTGTAGCCTTATACTGATGTAGAAAAATACCAACGATTGCAAACAGACCAATCTAGCATGTGAAAACAAACTAAGCTCCAAAACTATAAACTGCTAAGTATTGAAACTGAACTGCAAGTACATGCAAGCCATTCAACTATTCAGGTATCCATTCACTAAAAAGCAAGTACTGAAATTGAGGCAATTTTGCAACTACAGATACTGAGAAGCACAAGAACTGATGGTTGATAGACTGGCACTCAGCGTTGCAGATTTCAGAGACAAGCTAACAATCAACACAACCTGAGAAGCAAGTAGCACTCCGTTTATCACAATTAGCTAGTCACGAATTAGATCTAATCTTATGAAATTAAGGGTGATTCACTGCATGAGCTAAGCAATTAGAAGCAAGAATCTTATTTTCCCCAAATCCCTAACCCTAACCCTGAATAAATAAATAAATAAAAAGAGGAGAAAAGGAGATTCTCACCTCGTGGAGCCGGCCATTGGCATGAGGGAAGCAGCTCTGCACCACTCGTGCGGGTAGGGCCTGCGCCGCGCGGACAGTCCTCCATGCTGGTTCGCCGTGTCCATGGCGTTCGTGCGTCGTGCTGGTGGCGGCCGGGGCGTGCTGCTGCTCGCGGGCGCCCGGGGGTGGGGGGTGGGGGGTGGTGCGGCGGGTGGCCGGGCCGGCGGCAGGCGGCGGCCGGGGCTGCTCCTGCTCTGGCGGGCAGCCGCTGGGGCCTGGCCGGCTGCTGCTGCTGCTGGCCGGCGCTGCTGCTGCTGGTGGTGGCGGCTGGTGCTGCTGCTGCTCGGGGCGCCGAGGTGGCCGGGCGGGTGGCCGCCGGAGCTGCTGCGGCCTCGCGCCGGGCGGCCGGAGGGGCGCCGCGCCGGCCGGCGCGGGGGCTGGCCGTGGCGGTTGGCCGGCCACGGGCCAGCGTCGGAGGCGAGCAGGGCCACGGCGGGCCGGCCGCCGCGAGCCTGGCCGGTGACGCGCAGGGCAGCTGGCCGGCCGCGGGCCGTCTTCCTCCTGGCCGGGGCGGCGCGGGGCGGAGGCGCGCCTAGCCGGCGCGTCGGCGGCTGGCCGGAGGCGCGGGGGCTGCTGGCCGGAGGCGCGGAGGCGCTGGGGGCGGCGGGCGGCGGCAGGGCCGGCGGCGGCGGCTGGCTGTGAGTGTGTGTGTGTGGTGTGTGTGGTGTGTGTGTGGCCGAGCTGATAATTGCTTGGGGGCAACGGTTTGCCGAGTGCCTTGATCCGCACTCGGCAAACCCTTTTTAATTTTCAAGGTTTGCCGAGTGTCTAGGGAGGACACTCGGCAAATCTAGGCTTTTTCTTAGTGTTTTTTTCAAAACACTTCGGCAAACTAATTTTTTTTGATTTTAGCTTTCAATTTTTTTTTTATATACTTGTAGAGTATTTGGTGCACCATGTTTGATTTTGAACATTTTTGAAACTTTTTACTATATATTGTTCTTTATTTTATTTATTTGGATTTTTTGGGGGAAAAGCAAATTTGTACTACAGTCCATGCGATAATGAAATTTAGTTGTTACAAAAATATTATTTGCATTGCTCACTCCTATTTTAGACCGTATTTATAGACGGATCCAAAATTTCAAACATCTTATTCACGGAACAAGTAATGGACAACGTGTCGGGAAGATTTTTAAAATGCTATAAAATGCAAATGAAGTCTAGAAAATCATGAAACTTGACGAGATGTCTTAATATCGTATGCAGAGCCTATAATAAAAATTTGAAATGATTTCGAGTACGTGCACGCTATCACTTAGAAACCCTACACAGGCATCACATGAAATCATGAAACATCCTTGTTGATTCTTAGGTTTTCAAACATCGTACGAGAAATAGTTCACGAAACATTCCCAAATTTTTATCATTGCCTCTGCATATGATATGAAGACAATTCGCCAAGTTTCATGATTTTCAAATTTCATTTGCATTTTATATATTTTAAATACCTTTACACGCACGTTGCCATTCGCACGTGTGCCGTGAATAAGGTGTTTAAACTTTTGAGTCTCTCTCTGGATACGGCGTCAAATTGAACATAGTTATATGAATATCATTTTTCCAATCATAAAATTCAACTATCGGATGCACTTGTAGTGCAAACTACCTTTACACGAAAAAAAATCAAATAAATAGAATAAAGGAACAATATATAGTAAAAAAGTTTGAGAAAATGTCCAAAATCAAATATAGTGCCCACAATACTATACAAGTACAGCAGAAAAATTTTGGAAGCCAAAATCAAAAAAAAAAAATTGGTTTGCCGAGTGTCAATGAAATACACTCGGCAAACGCCCTAGGTTTGCCGAGTGTCTTCCCTGACACTCGGCAAACCGTTAACGGCGTCACTCCCGTCCATGTTTGCCGAGTGCAACGGTTTGCCGAGTGTCCGACACTCGGCAAATCCGTGGTTTGCCGAGTGTATTTGTTTACCGAAAAAGTTTGACACTCGGCAAAACCCGAGTTTGCCGAGTGTTTTTGTTTGCCGAGTGTCCGACACTCGGCAAAACCCCTGGTTTGCCGAAGTGTTTTTTTTGCCGAGTGTTGCACTCGGCAAATTGGAGGTTTGCCGAGTGCCCGACAAAAACACTCGGCAAACCGGTTGACACTCGGCAAAGGGCCGGTTTCGATGAGTGCGCCCGGCCGGCCGTCTTGGGCAGGGACCCCGACATCCTCACCGACTACATCATCCCGGTGGGCGCCAACCCCCACATCCCCGGCGCCTTCTTCTCCTACTCAGGCCTTCGCGGCGCCCTGGCCGAGCAGAATCCGGCGAACTTCTCGGTGGCCAAGGCCTCCATGGCGGAGTTCCCGGCGCTCAATGGGCAGAGCGTGTCGTACGCGGCGCTCTCGTACCCGGTGGGCTCCGTCAACCCCACGCACACCCACCCGCGCGCCTCCGAGCTGCTGCTCGTCCTCGAGGGAGTACTCTCCGTCGGCTTCGTCGACACCGCCGGCAAGCTCTTCGTCCAGAACGACCTGGCCGCCGGCGACACGTTCGTGTTCCCCAAGGGCACCGTGCACTGGCAGTTCAACCCGGGTCCAAAGCCTGCCAAGGCGCTCTCTGCGTTCGGGAGCGCCGCCGCGGGGCTCGTGTCCCTCCCCGCCACCCTTTTCGGCGCCAGCAACATCGACGACGTCGTGCTGGCAAAATCCTTCAAGACCGACGTGGCCACCATCCAGAAGCTCAAGGCAGGCCTAAAATAATGAAACCCGTGTGGTGGTGGATCCGTGGAGTATTCCATTTCCACGCATGTTCTTGAGTTCCTTCCTGTCTGGCCTGGGACGTGTCAGTCAGCCAGGTCAAATTAATAAATGCCCCTTTTTGTTCCAAAATATCTGTTGTTTTTTAATTTCTAATTTATAGAAAATATGCGTAATGTTTGTATCTTTAAATAAATTTATTATAAATATAGATTTAATGATCGATCTAATAATATTAATTTCATACCATAATTATTAATGTTTATATATATATTTAATCAAAGTTATTTCTTAAGATGTGAAAATTATTTAGAAACGGAGAAAATATATACATTATTGCATGATGTGATGTGACAGCGACTGAAGCCTAAGAATAATGAATTTAGGACCCCCAAACAAACACCACTATTTACCTATGCCAACACCATTACAAGATGTATATGTATCGTTATTGATCTATATCGGACCATAAAGAACATATCACATAAGTAGTTTGGAGTATAATCTCATATAGTGGATCTCTTTTTATAGTGTAAGTAAAATAACATGGAGGATAATACATGTGTGTTGGTGGAGCCCCTAATTATAAATAGACACGGCGACCAACTCAAAAGCGCTTATTTATATCTTGACATTGAGTTTAGGAAAATCCGTACCATAAAAGTTGATGCAACGTGCAAGCTTGAACGTGAAACCATGTGTCCAAATACCCACTCAAAACCTACCCAAGACAACAAGGTTTTCACTCTGTCTTTTGAGCTCTGGCAGAGGAGTTATGCTGCTCTATCGAGGAGCAGTGCTGCCCTGCGGCAGTGCCAAGCAAACAAGAGCACTGGATGACTTAAAAAAGTCGTTGGGTGTGCAAGGAGGTATTTTACATCTCTCTCATCCACCCCCAATGGTTACCATGCATGTTTTCATGACAGCAACCGGAACATCTCTCCTCTCTCTGTTGCAAGGCTCCAAAGCTTCAAAGTTTCTCTCCATCGATTCCCTTCCAAAACTTTGAGAGATTGAGCCTCCAAACTTTGATTGGGAGCTGCTCCAACTGTTTTTCAACCCCTAGAGCACATGGTTCACTTTCAAGCCAGTGGATAGCATTTGTTACTCTTGGCGCTTTTCTCCTAGCCAGCTAGAGCGTTGCTCGTAGAGCTTGCCTACTTATGTGTCAATTCGGGGAGGTTTGTAATCACCCTATTCATGTAGTAAGAAACTCCTCATCTTAAGAATTCATTGTCATGACTTGAGAATGAGACAAAAAAGGTGAAAGAGACTCTGACCTTATAGAGGTCACTTCAACGACTGGAGGTAGGCAAACCTTGGTGGTAAGCTGAACCACGAGATTTGTTTTGTGCTACTCTTCTTTGTGGTTGTTTCTAGGGTTTGGCCCTAATCTACTTCCATATAAGATTCCAACTCGATTTAAGTGGTGGAATAGGTTTAACATTGCTCTAAGAAGCTCAGTAATTCACCTGATCTAATTTTTCTTGCATAGATTTTGAGTTTTTTTATTTGACAAGCATATCCAACCCCACTCTAGGCTTAGTAGGTCCTTACAAACACACAAATAGTTTGTGCGTCTTTGTATTAAGTTAGAACACGCCTTATCTGATGAACCCATGGTTTTTTTTCTCAAGTTACTTCAGCTAGTGATGACAATATTGAGAGTTTTTTGGAGGGCTTCATGTGGTCAAAACAATGCAAGAAAAGAAGACATAGAAAAGAAGACGTCCATTTGGCTCGGTACTTGAAGTAAAGCTGAGATAATGCGAAGTTGCATCGTGTTCTGGTGTGGGGGTGCACCTAAATTTGTTAGCTGAGTCAATAGTCAAGTCCACATCGGCCCGCTAGTAACCGGTCCTTGAACTTGTCGAGATGTGTCAACCCGATCCTCAAACTCAGAAAGTATATTATTATGGTCCTTAAACTCTAATTAGGTCTCATATTCGTCCAAACGGACGTAGGTCCACATGGCAGCTCTATCTCACCTCTCTTGGCCATGGCCACTTGGCCAGCTCGTCGGCATGCCACTATTCGGCCCGTGCGGCTGCGGCAGGGGCTGCTCGCCTTCGTGTCGATGGCAACTGGCTGCTCGCTCGCGCGCCTGTGCACCGCGTCGGGCGGCGGCTGCTGCTGCTCGCCACGTCCTTGTGCCGCAGCGTTGGGCGGCTCGCCTGCATGCGCTCGTGTCGTACATGCGCGGAGACGGCAGCTGCTGCTCGCCTGTGCGAGGCCGCGACGCGACGGCAGGCTCCTGGCGCTGTGCCTTACCTTAGGTCCTGGCCATCGCCCGAAGCCGTCGATGAGCATGGTGAACCACTACCGCGGCTTCGCCGCGCACCATCCTGCATCCTTGTCCTCGATCAAGATCATGCTGATGGCGGCAAGGGGTACATGGAGCAAGCAAGTGCACGTTCCAGTCTTCCAGAAGGAGGAGAAAGGGGTTGTGTTTGTCTTGGATCGGAGTACATCGACTTAACCTTGACCTCGGGAAGACATGTGCGCAGTGGCGTCGTGTGTGCATGGCCGCAGCGGCTTGCCCGCACCCCTGGGCGGCGGCGCGGCCCATGCTCCTGAATCCGGTGGCGCGGTGAGTCTGTGCGCCTGTATGTGTTGGCAGCGCTGACGGTGATGAGGAAGAGATTATTATTTTCAAAAGAGTACCTTGTGAAACATGCAAGTAGTTGTGCAATCTGCTGTCTAGACTATTTTGTTTATAACCCCCTTTTGTTTTTTTATTTCAAGCAATCAAGTTTATTTCTACAAGCGGACATAAATTCTCACCCATTTGAATGAAGATGAGACCCAAACAAAGTTTAGAGACCGAAATGACACACTTTATAAGTTTAGGGACCGCGATGACACGCCACCACAACTTTAAGGACCGGCCATAAACTTTACTCAATTAATTATGTCGAGCCCTTTGAGTCCAGATTTGAGTCCAACCTGTGTGTCTGCGTGCACTTATATTGGACGTGCATTTATATTGGCCACACGTCATGTAATAAATTAGATTGGGGCAATGCTAGGATACATATTTTACCTAGTAGAAGGTAATATTTCAAACAAATCTGAGCCCTTGATTTTTAGATTTCTAAAGTAATTAATTGATTAATTAAGTTATTAGAAAAATAAAAAATAAACATTGTCAAATCCCCTATCCACGGAAACAGAAATCAGCGCATGCCCTTCCTTTCATACACGTGCGGTACCTTCCTTTTCAATGGAGTCGTGCTGCTGATGAACATATACAAATTATATTGGATCATCATGTTAAATTGTATTTCATTCATGTTACCTACTAGTACCCAATTAAAAGAATATGATACACAAAAATAATATCAACAACTAACATGTTTAATTAAGCCGTGAACTTTGGGCCGGATACAAAATATGATAAACACTTCTAATAAAATATGTATATATATTGAGTACGTACGCATGTATATTACGCCAACTCGATTATTAAAACTATGTTACATAATTCAGAGACCCTTCTAATAAAATATGTATATATATTGAGTATGTACGCATGTACAGTTTTGTATATGTTGGACACGTTTCTAGTATCTTGGGCACCTATGTACGGCATGGGTCACTTGTATAAACGAATACATAGTTTATGCCAAATTTAATATGTCACATGTCTAAAGGTACAAATATTAAAAAAATTACCACATCGGAGTAGATCTCATATCTATCGAATTGATCTAAAATGATATTTATATCTAAAACTTTCTTTATTTATCATATTTTTCCAAAATTAAAAATCAAATCTCCCACAACTAATAAAAAGACTAAAGAGGATAGTTTGTCTTGGTGCGTTAATCGCCATCAACAGGCCTCCTCTCCGCCTCCTTGCGATCCCACACACAATTAATACGCAAATCACGCTGTCAAATAAGGTAATCACGCAATCAATCTATCATGCCCCCAATTACATGATTCCTTCCTCGCTTCCCGTGCATGTGTGTCCCGTCCCATGCCTTTGCCTCCTGTGCAATCCCTCCTGAAGCGCATGGCCACTCCACGGCCGGCCATCGGCACCAGCTGCACGGATACACAACAGCCGGTCGCCTCCACCATCAGAACGTACGTCGAGGGAACGACCATCGATCCTTTGTACGTAGCCATACACAGGGGCGTGCCCCTGCGATCCTTCGTACCCCATCTCATCACGACCAACCATCGCCGCCGCCACCCAGGGCACGCCGAACCCGGTCATGTCTGTCGTCGTCGGGGAGGAGCCGGTGAGCCTGATGGTGCGGATCACCGCCACCCAGGGCACGTCGATCCTTGCTTGTGTCCGTCGCCGTCGAGGAGCCTCACCCCAACGGTGTGGCTGTTCCGACTTCCGAGAGCCGCGCACTACTTCCGCTGCAACATTGTGTCCGTGATCGGCCTCGGTGCTCCGGTCGAGCTGCCACTGCTGCGGGCTGCGGTCGCTGCCACGCTCGCGCGCCACCCATCATGCAAAATTCATCGGGTCGCCGATCTGCCTCGGTGTGCGATCCCTGGCTCCCTGCTCCGATTTGTTTTACATTTTCCCCAGGCGTGCATCACGCGGTTCACTACTTCCATCTCCAGTTTTCCTAGCGTAGCTCTCGATTTTTTCCCCTACCGATTGATTCCGTCCACCCAGTGCTGCCATCGTGATCCCATCGCGAGCACAGACAACGAAGACGATCTAAGGTGCAAGCCCGCCATTGTCTGGTGCAGTCACCGTGGACCATTGATCTCGACAACGATTAGCACCTTCTCTACGATCCAGATTTTGTGATTTATTTGTTCATCCTGCAGGTGAAAGTTTCGGCAGCGTGTTCATCCTGCAGATAAAAGTCACGGCATAGAATGGCATTATTGATGCAGAGCAGGTACTGCCAATCTCTCTTCTCTCTCTGCTTCGTGAGCAAGCATCAGGAGGATAGCAAACAGACCTGGCCGCCTGCAGTCTAAGTATTGCAAGACTTTCAGTCTGATTAGCTAATTGTTTAGTGTGCACCAAACCATCTTATTGTCTAAATGTTATTTCCAAATTTTGACTTCGACATGATTTTGGCCATGTAGCCTTATGATTATTGATTAATGATGTTAAAAAAATGTCATTCAGAGAGGTTAACAATTTTATTTAATTGATCCTTGGTCTGATTGATGTTACGTTCAGTGAGGGTCTACCAAATTTCTTTGACCTGCTGGTTCTCTATCAGTATGGGTTTCCGTGGTGATCAGTTTGGGTTTCAGTGGTCCAGATGTACTGTACATCATCACCATACTGTTAAGTGGTTTCTCAGTGGTGCATTATTTGTTTCAGGATTTGGATTCGTCAGGATACACGGACAGATAGTGAAGCATTAAACAATTTTGGTCTTGCAGTCATTCACTTTTTCGCAAACCTGGTAAATTAATATTTGCATCTCAGAGTAACTTCATTTTCAGCTGATACCACTGTTCCTGTCCGACAAATTCAATTTTTCAGTTTTATTATTTGAAGTTACTCCTTTTAGTCTTGCATGCATGTTTCCGTCTACGACCGTATGATGGTCATCAATCTATAATATATACTTGCTTGCATCACCGGTCTCAGATGTTCTTGAATTTTCATGTTGGGTTAAGTTATAAATTAGTAATGATGATCCATGCTTCAAGTATTACTTCTGCATGTTAAAACATGAATGGATAGCATCTTGAGATAAGCTTTTTTATTTGTAGAATTAAGTCCACTGTACAAGTATTATTGATACTAATCTTCATGCCATTTGAGTTGATCATACATTTTTTTGGTTGAGGCTGCCATGGATTGGGACATTGGGTAATATGCAGTGTTTTTGTTTTGGTAACTCGCATAGTGTTCGGAGGTTTTCGAGAAATACTAAATTTTAGTACCATAGGCTTTTTACTTGATCATGATCTCTTACTACCTCTCTAATGAAGATGTGTACAATGCCATAATAATGGATAGAAAACCATGCATAATTATCTGATTCCATATGTTTGGGGTAGGCAATGAACTTTTCCTGAAAGGAACGAGGAAATTGAAACAGAGCTAAACTTTAATTATGCAGGTACTTGGTTCCTATTTAGTGGCTGCCCTTCTGGTCAGACAGCGACTATTGTCCTCCGTGGTGGTGCACACCAGGTCTTCTATTTTCCAGTTAACTGGTTAGTTGCCGATATACTTGCATTAAGTTTTATTTGATGATTTATTTTCTAAGTGACTCTATAGCATCACGGAAAGGTCTATATACTATATAGTTTGTGAGTCTGCGACGCTGTATTGTTCGTAACTTTGTTAATTTCATAAAATTTTCTTTTTAGAATGAATATCATTTTAACATCGGTATTTAATTTTACAGTATTATTATCTTATCATGTGATCCGTGTGTTTTTAGTACAAATATTGTTATCCCGTGGCAAAGCACGGGCACGCTACCTAGTTAATATATATTTTAGTTATTACCTTCAAGGAAGTAATAGGTAATTGTAACCATCAGATCTAACTAAGTGAAGAGCTCACAATCATTTGTATGTACTGTGGCAAAGCCCATTAGATTGAACTTTATTTTGTGGAGTTTATCTCTCATCAAGCCGTCGCTTGAAAACCCTAGTTGGGGTGACTGATCCAGATCCTTCGTGAATTTGCGTGGAGTGCGTGATCGAGGTGCTACAGTTTGGACACGTCGCTTAGAATTCTCAGAGTTCCCTCTCTTCTGATCATGGTTCGTTTGTGGCCATGGGTGGAGAATTTATCTAAGGTTTGGATTGCATCCTGTGTAAGCCGAACTCATCTTGCTACTGCTTGTGTTTGATTTACCGGAAGAATTAATTCATCTGAGTGGATTATACCTATCTTGTTGGATCAAGATTGGTTGCCGTGCCGTGAATTTTATATTTTATTATTTAGTGAGTTCGTGGGAAATAAATTTTGACCTCGTCGTAAGATTGTCGGCTTCATTTGAGAGGCAAAATAGCTCCCAAAGTGCTGCTATACAATTTGAGAACGACATACTACTTGCTGATTGGCGTGATCACTTCGGAGATTTATATTGCTACAGTATTAGACTCCTCTCGGAATACAATAATAATTACGGTGACGCTCGCGCCCAGACGTCCGGAACGGACGGGGCGTCCAGACGCCTGCAGTCCCGTTTCTGCACCCTGCCTCGCAACATCTACCATACGGCCCCGCATCCATGTCTCGTCCCCTCACCCGCCGCTTAGCCCCAGCAAAAAAATGAAAATGAAAAACAAAAGAGAGGAACGCCCACCACGCTACGCCCTGCACGGCCTCATCCCTGCATGGCCTTGCCTCCGACCGCGGCGCTCCGCCCCGCACGACCTCGCCCTCGCACGGCCTCGCCCCCATCTCGCCCCCGCTCCGTCTCACCCTCCTCGCCCCTACTCAAGCTCGCAACGGCCCCTGCTCGGCCTCTAACCCCCCGGCATGATGCGGCTGGAGCAAAAAAAAATTGAAATAAAATCTCGAGAACCAAAATGCAACATCACCCGAGACCTAAATGCAACAAACAAAGAAATTCAAATGCAACAAGATGAGATCTCACCCAGATGAAACATCACACAAGACCTGCTGCAACATCAACCGAAAGCCTAATGCAACAAACGAAGAAAACCATTGAAACATGGTGAAAAAAATAAACCCTAGCATGCTGCAACATCAACCAAAGACTAAATGCAACAAACAAAGGATACCATTAAAACATGGTGAAAAGATGAACCTTAACCTACTACAACATCAACTAAACAAGAATGCAACATTCGGATAAGCCAACTACAACATGGTGAGAGGTGAACCCCGGATATCACCGTGAACCCTATTCGCCACCACATCCCATAGATCTAGACGGAGAAGGAGGGGAGGAGGTGAAGGAGCATATCCAGATGAGGGAGGAAGGGGGAGAGAGGCATCGTATCCAAAACACTCCCCACCTACCTTGTCAGATCCATGCCAGAGGAGGTGAGAATAGCGAGGGAGAGAGAGCAAGGAGGGAGGGGGGGAGGCGAACTGCTGCCGTCGACCCCCCACTCCGCCGTGCGGGGAGGGAGAATGGAGGGAGAGAGAGGGGAGCAAGGGAGGGAAGTGCAGCTCATCGGCCGTTGTGCATGGAGGGCGCGCGGCGGAGGGTACCATTAGATGGCTCCTGCAAAAGCAGGGAGCGTGCGGCTTGGGTGGGCATGGCAGCGGTGAGCAGCAGCGAAGGGAAAGCAGCGAGCAAGGGAAGGAGAGGTGGAGTAGCCGATGCATGCCGCGGAATGCTTTTTGTATTACGGGCCAAACAGAAGGGGGTGGCGGGGCGGTCCAACCCGTGCGCGCCACGTCCGGAAGCCAACGGACGTACGAGTCAGAGTATTACCGTAATAATTATTGCTATTGTTCGTCATCATCAACCATCATCTCAAATATTTTCTGCTATTATTCAATTGAGAGTTGATTAAATTTAGTTTGTCTGTATCGTGAAAGATTGGAACAAATATTCGGACATTGTAGGTGTGTCCTTATCATTATTGACGTCCTAAAAAATAAGCTATACATGAATGCAGCAACCAATGAAAAGAGTTGAGAGAATGATAACGTTGCTAATAGGACAAGGAGATTGCTACAATTCTACTTTCGATTGGTTCTGTTCTGTCATACTACTTCCACAACAATTTAGGTAGCAAATTTGCTTGAAGGTTTATTTTATTGTTTAAAGAAAAAAGAGCTGCATTTGGTATATATAACCCCAATACTTGCTGTTATATAAGGAGTAATTTCAAGCAAAGCGTAATTTCAAGCAAAGCAAAGAATCATGGAAATGAAACAGCCTTGAAAACTGTTGACAGCAATAAAAAGTTTAGAGGGGTTTGCATTTCGGTTGGAAACTAGATTGAACAAAAAGGATCAAATTTAAGCTCATTTATTTGGAATAAATTGAAGAAAATCTAGCGAAATTGGCCCTCGCTGGTTTTGGATGTTCAAAACCTGTCTGATAGAAACTGGCATGAAGGTTTGAAAAACCGACCCTCCTGAGTGGGCACGGCAGCTGTATAAAGTATAAACTAGCCAAGGCCGGTTTTGGAACACAGCTCAAGGAGGTTTTGTCCAGCAAGTCTAGTTCACCTTGAATTTGATGCAAACTTTTTTTGATCTCGTGATAAACTTGCAGAAGGTTTTCTACTAGGTTAAACCATCCGTTGTATGTGATATTCATATGATCACGGTCAATTGAGGATTTGAGGTACATAACTCACAGTCGACAAATAATAATATACCATATTTTCCCCTTATTTTGAGCATTTCAATCTCTACTATGTAGTGTGTCTCTTAATGAGATTTGTTGACATTCAAGGTAGCTTTAATTACTGATCGTAGGACAACCATTTTGTGCTCTATTCAGCGGTATTCATGAGCTTTTCACCCTCTGATGCATGTGTCTGACTCTGACCTCGAGCGTGTGAGCCCTAGCTTACTACTAGCGGGTGATTCTAACCAGCATCAGTAGAATGCCCTTACGCAGTATGCATCTGGACATACAAGTATCTAAAATCTGAATGCAGCCATGAATGGATCACCATCAGTATTTGATCACGTTTAGGAGTGTGAGCCCTAGCTAAGCTAGCTTCCTTATTTGTGCGAAGCAGCAGTCCCCATCTCAACTGATGAGTTGTCACAGGGAGAAACCGAGGAAGAGGCAACCGAGTCCGTAGCTGAGATATTCTCTCTCGCAGCTGTGCATGCGACTCGTATCCTCCGTACGAACAGTTACATCGACAGCCTATTGTTTTTTGTTTGTATTGTATGGTCGTCTCGTCGTCTTCCTGCAATTTCCATGGAAACTAATCCGGCCGGAAAGTGCAAGCTGCATACATATAATTATAATAATTATAATTTTAATAACTTGCGGCCAAAAGTGCTTGCGTCCTCAGACATCTCTCCCACTCTCGCAAACGGCGCAACAACGTACGGTGTGTAGCAGTGCAGGCTCATCCGGGACTTGGCTGCCTGGAGAAACCATCATTCTGAACTCCGAATGATTCGGTTACTGATCAAGCAAGGAAGATGAATTAATTAATCTGGATCGATTTCCAATGATAAACCCTAAGCATGCAGCTGGAGGAAGAGAGGAACTAATTAATCTGGATTGATTTCCCTAGCTAATAAGCTGCATATATGCAACACATATATCATGCATGATGCAATATCTTCGATGACTCCAACTAACCAGCTGGGGAATGGGCCGATGCATATATAAGTAGGGAGGAGGCCTGATCGCTACTCATCACTCACAACTGCCTGCCTTGCCTCTTTCGACAACACGAGCAAAGCAATCTGAAGAATTGATCCATCCACACCATCACATCATCACATTTCTTTCTTTCACAGCTTGAGTAACTGTCAGTCACTACCGCCACTTCAGACAAGACAAGAAGAATGGCGGCGCTCAACAACAACTGCGTAGCAAGCTCCTTGCTGCTCGTCCTGCTCGCCCTCTCGGCCGCCCCGCTGGCCGTCGTGGCCGGGGACCCTGACATCCTCACCGACTACATCATCCCGGCGGCCATCAACCCTGCGAACATCACGGGCGCCTTCTTCTCGTTCTCGGGCCTCCGGGGCGCGCTGGCCGAGCAGAATCCGGCGAACTTCTCGGTGGTCAAGGCCTCCATGGCGGAGTTCCCGGCGCTCAACGGGCAGAGCGTGTCGTACGCGGCGCTCTCGTACCCGTCGGGCTCCGTCAACCCCACGCACACCCACCCGCGCGCCTCCGAGCTTCTGCTCGTCCTCCAGGGAGCACTCTCCGTCGGCTTCGTCGACACCGCCGGCAAGCTCTTCGTCCAGGACCTCGCCGCCGGCGACATGTTCGTGTTCCCCAAGGGCACCGTGCACTGGCAGTTCAACCAGGGCCCACTGCCTGCCAAGGCGCTCTCGGCGTTCGGCAGCGCCGCCGCGGGGCTCGTCTCCCTCCCCGCCACCCTCTTCGGCGCCAGCAACATCGACGACGTCGTGCTGGCAAAATCCTTCAAGACCGACGTGGCTACCATCCAGAAGCTCAAGTCTGGCCTCGCCCAGAAGTGATCTACTATCGCCTTTCATTTGGTTTCAGAGCATCTTTTCCTTCTCTCTATAATCGTCGTTTCTTGAATTAATAACCTGCCATGGGCAATGGTGATTGGTGAGTAGTGACGCAGTGAGCGTTATGTCATAGATCAAATAATTGTATCCACCCAACTGTCAGGTGTGATTTTGTATGCGTTGATGTGAGAGTTCGTTAATTATTGTAATCTCAATGATAATATCTATACATTACATTGTCTTCTCCTATCTCTTCTTTGCTTGTCACGTGATGTGTTAACACCAGTCACCAAGTCACCGAAAACCCATTTAAATTTGTCTCAAGGTGTAGAAACTAAGTTAACAGTTTAGATAAATGAAGGTTATGACAAGTCGATTTCGTAGTCAAATTTGAAGACCGGACTCTCAACCTGTTGTTTCGTTCTAAAATCAACTTTTCTACTTGATTGTTTCAAGTAGTTTAGTTGAACATAGTAGGAGTAACAACAAACACAAACTTACCCAAATTGTAATATGTTCAGCCCTTAGGCTTGTTCGTTTCATCCCTAAATCATAGGAATTGGAGTGGATTGAGAAGGATTTTAACTTAAAGGATTTAAACCCCTTCAATCTCTCCCAATCACATGGTCGTAAGAGAAAACGAACATAGCTTAAGGAAGCCAGATTCCAAACAAATTTCGACTTAGTCCAAACTCCCAAACCTAGAGTACATCTGAATCCTCTAAATAAATCTATTTTTTTTCCTCCAAAACAAACAAATCCCTACCTAACAAATGAGAACCGTTTTAAGGCAAAAGAGAAAATCCGTCCTTATTAATATCAGTTATTAGAGTAAAAAAAAAACAAATTCTCCTATAAATTTTTAAACATGCATGTTGCACATAATAATCATTATCAGTTTTTCTTCATAAAAATTTATTATACAAACAAATCCCCACCAAATAAACAGGGCGTGATACACATCGATCTGAATGTGAACAGGATTATGCGTCTTCATATTATGCTATACTAACGATGAGCATGCCATTTTTCTCAATAGTTGGAGGTGTTTGTGCCTCCAATATACAATATGTGTTATTCATGTGGGTATATATGGATGGATACAAATTATCATGTCCGAATATACGCCGATGCATTCCCCACCTTACTCAAAAAATATTGATTAATAGTATACTGTACACAAGAAACGTTTTTTTTTTTTTACTTGAATGGCAGCGCATTACGTAGCAGCCCTCTCGTCATTTGTCTGAAATAAAAGTGAGTAAAAACTGAACAGGCAGCAGCTGGAAAGCTTAGGTGGGAACCTGCGAGCAATTGCCGGACAAGAAATAACCAGCACATACATGAAACTTGCATCTTGTTGTCTCCAAGCATATCTATGTGGTGACGCAGGAATATACGTACGTGACTGCTGCCAAGTGCCAACTGACATGAATTGATGCAATGCATTGTATAGTACTCCTATGTAGCTACCTCGATCTCTGAGTCTGATGTTTGACGAACTCTGTATGCATGCGCTGCCAAGGAGTCTGATGTATGACGAACTCTGACGGGCCTTCCCAAATAATGCATGCCCAGAGAAGAACTAATTGAGTCTTCAGCTGGCATGCCTTTGGCAGTTTCACCATGATTAGCTACTTAGAGCTGCTAGCTATACTGTCACCTGTGCTGTACATTGTAACACCCAAACCTGCAAAGCTTAGGAAACCAAGGAGGCGCGCTGTCACGTATATTCCTGCTGCGTCACCACAGACATGTACAAAGATAACTCACTCTAGAAGTCTAGCAGTAGTAGCACAGGGCGGCACAGCTCTTCCAAGGCCGCGCTAGCTGTTCCTATATCAAATTATATAGAGAGAGAGCATTATAGATAGCAAGCCATCGCATGCAGGCCCCAAGTCTGATCGTTCCATTTCCATTTCCATTTCCATCGCATCCTCCTCACCGGACGGGCAGCTAATTAAGCTAGCGGATCCATGGCGCTCGCCCGCGGCCTCCTCCGGCTGCTGTTCCTGTGTGCCGCCGTGGTGCTGCTGCCTCGGTGTGCCCGCGCCGGCGACCCGGACATCCTGACCGACTTCGTGGTGCCGCAGGACTTGGGCGACCCGTCCCAGATCAACGGCTCCTTCTTCACCTACACCCACCTCGTCAGCGGGAACGCCGGCGACCCGGCCAAGTTCTCCGCGTCCAAGGCCACCGCCGCCGAGTTCCCGGCGCTGCTGGGGCAGTCCGTCTCCTTCACCGCGCTCGCCTTCGGCGCCGGCACCGTCAACCCGCCGCACATCCACCCCAGGTATATACTACTACTGCACGGCTACACGCTGTGCATGGAATGGAGCCGTGAACTCATGCGTACATGTCGCTGCCATGCCTGATCGTGCATTGCAGGGCGTCGGAGCTGCTGGTGGTGGTGCAGGGCGCTCTGTTCGTGGGGCTGGTCGATGCCGCCCGCAACGGGACGCTGCACACGGCGACGCTGCAGGCCGGCGACATGTTCGTGTTCCCCAAGGGCATGGTGCACTTCCAGTACAACAACGGCACCGAAGAGGCGCGCGCCTTCTCGGCGTTCGGCAGCGCCAGCCCCGGCACCACCTCGCTCCCCATGCAGCTCTTCGGGACCGGCATCGACGACGCCGTGCTGGAGAAGTCGTTCCACACCGACCAGGACACCGTCGACGCGCTCAAGCGCGGCCTGAAGCAGCCGCCGGCGCCGGCGCCAGAGCCCACGCCGCCGCAGAAGAACTCCGCCCCCGTCGCGCTCGTTGGAGGAGCACGTCTGGCGGCGGTGATGCTCTGCGTCGGCACCGCCTTCTCGCTCGTCTTGTGAGAGGAGCGTGTTCAGCTGGTCACGAATAAGATGGTGGTACCTTTTGACGTGATGAGACGTTGTGCTTGCTTCTCCGTGCTCCCTTCTGAATAAAGATGAACCATATGACAACAAAAGGAGAGTTTTTTTCTTTTTTTGGAAGAACTGTATTCAAGAGTCGGATAATCCATTTACGACAGAATCGAAGTCCAGTCCACTTTATGGGAGCACACGCTCTTTCATAAGGACCTATATTTAAACAGGAAACCATATAATTCATTTGGATGAGCTATATTTATAAAGGAAAAAGTCTAAATCACCCCCTCAACTATAGTGGGTGGAAACCGTACTTTACCCTCCCAACTATAAAACCGGGTATTCTACCCCCTTTTTTTTATTTTTTCGCTTTTAAAACCGGTCAAATTACCCTCTGAAGCGGTTTTGGACGATGGTTTTTGCTACAGTAACGTGGTTTTGTCTTTTTCTTTTTTTTTTATTTAAAATTTTTTAGAATCTTTGAAAAATCATAGTAAATCATAGAAAAATCATAAAATAGAAAATCTAATTTTTTTTGGACTCCACATCAGTAGATCTATACAGTGAACATATAATAAAGTATATTTTAGTATAAAATTTTTGCTATAATTTTAGACCTATGTTTTTTGTAATTAAATAGAATAATTCATATAAATAATTTCTGTGGCCATAAAATTTTTTATGGTGAGCTTATTATGATATGCTTGAACTGTAGTAAATAATTTTATCACTTAAAATCATATGTAACTTCAGCCATAGAAATTTAGGTTTATGAATTATTTATATTTAATTACAAAAAAATATAGGTCTAAAATTACAAAAAAAAATTTGTACTAAAATATTCTATATTATATGTTCACTGTGTAGATCTACTAATGTGGAGTCCAACAAAATTAGATTTTCTATTTTATGATTTTTTTATGATTTACTATGATTTTTCAAAGATTCAAATAAAATAAATAAAAAATTCTAGACAAAACCACGTTACTAAAAAAACACCGTCCAAAACCGCTTCAGGGGTAATTTGACCGGTTTTAAAAGTTCAGAGGTAGAATACCCGGTTTTATAGTTGGGAGGGTAAAGTACTCCACCCACTATAGTTGAGGGGGTGATTTAGACTTAGCTACTAGACTTATTTAGGGCCTGTTTAGATCTAATAAACTAACAACTAATTCAAATAGTTAAATTTTATGGACTAGTGAACTGTAACTAATTGAATCTTAGATTAGTCATTAGTTCATCCACTACTTCATCTATTTAGATTCTTATAAATTAATTGTTAGTCAACTAGTTATTAGTTTATGGGATCCAAATCACTAAATCATGCCTGCAATGCTCTAGCACGAGTGGAGGTACCCAAAATACCACTATAATACCAATCCGGTCAAAATAAGACGGGGAGCCATAATTCTGTAAACATAATTCAAGACAAAGTTTCTAACAAGCTACTGCAGGAGAAGAAACCTTCTAAAATATTAATTGCAAATCAACCTCATGTTGATAAAACCAAACAATCAATTTAGTGTGGGTGGACAACATCTACAACTTTATTCAGTGGTGCGCCTAAATACTGACAGTGATATCTAGATGCCGGAACCAGACTATACTATGACGATGGGAAACCACGAAAAATCAATAAGGTTACAAGAGATTTCAACAAACTACGGTTATACTAGAATTTCACATGACACAAAAACTAATATTGCCAACACATTCTATCCACAAATTGTAAACAACCTTCTCAATGGTCTAGATCCTAAGACCATGCATGGAAGTGTCGTAGATGCTCGGACTAGACCCAATGGAAGGTTGCAATATAATCGGATATAGACTCACTAAAAGGGAGGTATTCATGTCAGCAATATCAATCCTCTCCTAGTATTTTCGGTGTTATTTGTTAGGGGATTTAATCCCTCACAAACCCTGTTATTTGCCAGGGTATTTAATCCCTCCTAATCCCAAACGTCTGATCCCCTTGATTTTGACAAAAAGGTCTATCGGTGCAAAGCAATACAAATAGTGTTTGGTTCGGATAATTTAAAGCAAACACTAATGTAACAAAAAACATAGGTAACACGTCACTAGATTTGTTTATTTTGCCCTTCCTCAAGCTAACAAAAATGGGAAGAGAATAAAGGATCGATGCAAGGCATAGGCTAGAGTCGAGTAGGGCCTATGTTCTGGAGGATGCAGAGTGAAGACCTACAGCTGATAGGTACTCCCTCCGTCCCTCTTTACTAGTCGTTTTAGCACTTCAACTGGTACAGCAAAGATTCTTTGGACCTAGATATTGCGTATATCTGTATGCATGCACGAGGCTCTGAATGTTGATAGTTTATTGCATTGCCACAACGACTACTAAAGTGGGACAGAGGAAGTAATAGTCTAAGGGCAACACCTAACTGGAGTTTTAGCCTCAGCAAAAAGTAATAGGCCATGTAGATGGAGCGTTAGCCTCTGTAAAAAGTAATAGGCCATATAAATGGAGCGTTAGCTTCAAAAAAAAAAAAAATAGGCAATGTAGATAGAGAAGTGCATAGCTGTCAATTTCTCCGATCCAAATAAGTGCTCTCCACTGATAGTAGGGGCCTACAACTGCAAGCGTTGTCTTTGAACATTATGATCTGTTGAAAACATGTGACGAGGATGTGTTGCTTGCCCCTCCGTGTCAAAATATCTATCGTTTTTCGCTTTCCAGAAATAAATGCCGGCAATTTTTATAAACAATAAATATTATCGATTAGTATTAATTAGGATCTTCGGAAAGATCTTTAAATCTAGCTTTTTAACAAAATTATTCAAATATGTAAATATTGCACGTATTTTCTACAAATCGAATCAAATTTATACCACGAACACCTAAAACGACGGTCTTTCTAGACAGAGAGAGTGTGGAGGCTAAGACTAATAGCCACAAAGTCGTATTGGGAAAGCCCAAACAGAAAGTGGAGCAGACGCACAGATTACGGCTGCACGATCAACGTAATTCGTATTAATAAAGTAATGGAAACTCAAAAAGAATTCTTCTTATTCTCAAAAAGTGAGGGGCAATGGGCAAAGGGATTGATACCAAAAAATATTTCTTCTTATTATAAGACGTGATTTGTATATATTTATTAGTAAAAAAGTCTTCTCCTTTAATCGTAAATAGAAAATGTTCAACGTATTGGAAAGCTCAAACAGGAAGTTTCGAAAGCCCTAGCAGCATGCAGAGCGGATGCACGATTCGCGCTCTTATAGCAGGGATCACAAATTCCTGCTGAGTGAAAAAGTATCAGATTACAGCAGCACGATCACACGTTATGTGTTACCGACGTAATCGGATGGCGTTACGAATGTGAACCAAACGGCGTTAGCGTCCGTTTCTCATCCGAGTTCGATGGAGCTTCTATCGGGCAAACTTGGGCCAAGAGGGCGGTGGAGAAGGACTACAAAACGTTTCCGTCTACGACAGGCGGCAGCACAACACAACAGCAACAGAATGGGAAAACACAATAGAGTTATGCTACCAATGTAGTAATAATATTAACCCAGACTTCTGTCACGATTTTATGCCAGCACATACATGCTGAAGACCCTGAACAGGAACACCACAAAGTTCTGACTTAAAAAAGAAGCAGCATATGCAGCGATAAAAACTTCGAAACTACTAGCCGTCTTGTTGACCCAAACGACGCACGGAACCGATTTTGCCAAGTTTCAGTTCTTGATCTTCTTCTTTGCCCTCAGCTGAAAAATGGGAGAAACAAGGGAAACATTAGGCAGTCACACCAACCAGCAAAACAAAGTAGCCCTTGGTTGTGAGTTTCAGCTGTGCACATCATAATTAGCATCTCAGATAAGCTAAGCTAAGCTAGTAACTAACTTTGACAACATACAAAGTAGAAAACCACATAATGCTCCAAACATTACGAATCGTATGACATTTCCTAGAAGACTCAATGAAAGTCATAAGGAGACCAAATGACATGACTTCGTACATTTCATGTCATAAATTCTGAAGATTAATGCTAAGTTCATCACTAACATACATGTCTAAAGCTGGCTGGTACCAACTTGCTTATACAAATCTAAAAAAATATGACCAATTGTTATTGTAAGTCACTGAAAACAGAAATTTAGCACTCGAACAGAAGTGCTCACCTGGTTGCTGTGGCCACACTTCTTCTTGCGGCAGTTAACAGCCCTGGGGTGCAGGCGCGCATAGCACCTGGATCAAATATAAAGCACTTACATTACCCAATGTTCATAATGAATATAAGATTTTCCAGATGCAAATGCAATACTATTTACAAAACTTTGCAGGGAAAACACTGCATTATCCAGGTAAAAAATCAACACAAAGCAAACTTAATTGTAAGGCAGTCAACCTCAAACTCAGACAAAACAAGAACCAGGAAACTTGGCAGTGATTTACACGGTTGAACGATTGGCAGGTCAGACAAAATATATGCCTCAAAAGTTATGCTCATAATGTGACTTCACACATCTAATTGATTCATCATTCCAGCCAACCAACTGTGCTAGGAGCCTATGACAGCACAAACCCCATTCCAAAGATACTGCAACTGAACAAACAAGTTATACTACCTAAACACAAAGAGCTCTAATAACATTCAACAGATAAGCTCTAATACAAAGAGTAAGGAAAGGTAGGCATGGCATAAACAAATGAAGCGAAGATACATGCTGCTGACAATTAAAATAATAAAACAACCAAAACAGAGTGTAACAGAATATTAAACAGAGGTATGACAATGATAACACTCATAAGAGCAAAAGCCAAATTAAAACAGCTGCCACCGGATGTAGCAGAACATTAAGCAATAGCATGGCAGGTCAGACAGATTGTATGCCTCAAGAGTTAAGTTCATAAGGAAACTTCACACATCTAATTGATTCATCATTCCTTGCCAATGAACTATTCTAAGCAAACACAAAAGCTGCTGCGCACCGATCTTCAACAATGGGGCACTTAAAAACAAGTGTAGCAGAATGCAGAAGAACACTAATCAGTGGACTGGCAGGTCAGACAGAATGTATGCCTCAAAAGTTAAGCTCATAAGGTAACTTCGCACATCTAATTGGTTCATCACTCCTGCCAACCCACTGCACTGAATGAAATTGAAACAAAGATGGTGGATTGTCACAAGTGGACGCAATGGAAATGGAATTGAAAATGTCCCACCCGTGAAAATCAACTGCTGGAGTGGGCTAGGCAGATGACAAAGTATAGGTGGGTGTCAATCTCTGGAGCCATGGGGAACCCAATGCCACACATAGAGGTCAGCGAGTTAAGAACCCACAGTTCCACTAACGTGGCAGCACGAGGATCGGCTAGCACAATTAGAACGGAACTTGTACAAACAAAAATGCTCCGTTGCAGGTATCTACAACAAACTAGGAGCGTAATCACAAGTCGACAAGATAAATATATCCACCACAAAAATAGAATGATTATTGGGACGCGGTGGAGAAAGGTGCTCACTTGCGGCAGATCATCTTGTCCTGGTTGTACTTGCGGGCGAGCGCCTGGAGAGAAGGTTCAATGATGCCACCGCGGAGGCGGAGGACGAGGTGGAGGGTGGACTCCTTCTGGATGTTGTAGTCGGCCAGGGTGCGGCCGTCTTCGAGCTGCTTCCCCGCGAAGATCAGACGCTGCTGGTCCGGCGGGATGCCTGCACACGTCAAGGCAGACGAATCAGCCAGAGCAACACAGGGGAAGAGGGGCGGTTCTCATATGAGATGAGCAAAGAAATGGATGCGTACCTTCCTTGTCCTGGATCTTGGCCTTGACATTGTCGATGGTGTCGCTGCTCTCAACCTCGAGGGTGATGGTCTTCCCCGTCAGAGTCTTCACAAAGATCTGCATCTTGACCTACCCGGCCCTCCTCCGAAGCTCCCCGGAACAAGCTTTAGCGCGGCGGCGGCACGTCGGCTTCGTGCACAGAGGGGCAGGGTGAGGAAGGCAGGGCGGCGGCCACCTGTTTTATACCACAACAGGAAGGCTAGGGTTTTAGTTGGGCCGGGCCTTTTCTTCTCGACCCACGGCATGATGAAGGCTGTAGGGTTTTCGTTGGGCCGGGCCTTTTTATTCGACCCAAAATTATGAGCCTCCCGGCTCCCGGGCGTCCCTTGTTACCAAATTTGGCTCGAGCAGACCACTTTTCGTGCCTGGAAGTCGTCTTCCTCCTCTGTCTCGGCGTCCTCGGAGGCGACTCGAGTTAGGTCCTAGGGTTTCAGTTTCCGAGCTCGACTTCGGTAGCGGCTCCCACCGTCGCCCCCATCTGCATCTCCCTCGGGTCCTCCTCCTTCCGCTCCCGCACATCGCCGCTTCCGTCGTCTCCTGGGGCGACTCGAGAAGGTCGGGGCGTCGTCATCCCGGCGAGCTCGTCCCCATCCCCGGCAAACTCGTCACTGTTCCCAGCGTCCTTGTTCCCGTCCCCGCAGCGCCGCCACCAGCCCCCGGCGGCACGGCTTCCCTGCTCCTCTCGCAGCGGCGCGGCTTCCCTGCTGGGCTGCTCCCCTCGCGGCGGTGCGGCGAGGCCGCCACCCCTTCCAAGCAGCGGCGCGGAGAGGCCACCAACCCCGTCGCAGCCGCCATCGCCTCCTCTGCGCGAGGCGAATTTCCCCTTCGAGCGGATCCCCTTCGCTACATCAGCACCGAGTGCTGAGAAGATTCGTTCGGCCCATCTCCATTCCACCCAGTTCGTGAACAGAGTCCTGTGGCGAATTAGAAGGCGGTGTGCCGGCGTCCACGGTGGAGACCATCCAGGCGCCATCAAAGACCGGAGAACCAATATTGCTGTGTTTGTTGCAGAAGCATCTTTGACGCTACTGGAGGGAGAACACACTCAATTTACTGTCATTAGAAATTTTTTAATGCATTCCACTTCTGTCAGCCTGCAGAGCATTCCATTATTTCCAACCTTATTGCAGAGCAGTTCTCTACTTTTTAAAGCTGAATGTTTGTATATGCTTCGATTATTATCTGCTGGATCAAATCTAGCTGAGGATGCTAAAATAGACAAGGGAGGAAGAGTCTTTGAGCTTGCTCTTGCCTTCTGTTCTTCACCTGTTTCAGATTTTGAATCGAAGGTTTTAGTCCTTAAGGTGCTGAAGAAGTGTGTCAAGCTGCCGGTTCCTAGCGCAACTCCTGTATGGAGTAATTGGCGTTTGGCTTTTGGTGTATATGGAACAGAACATGCTATTAGAGCAAAGAAGATGGAGGAATTCCTTACTGCTGTTGGATTTCTCTTTAGTTTCCTCTCCAAAAGAAGGCCAGCTTGTGCAGTTTCAGGGTTCGCGACTCTGCGATGATCTGTTGGAGGAGGCTGTTTCGTCCCGATCCTCGGCGTCCCTTCCTGCTTGCTAGCTCGGGCCAACCTGGCTTTTGGTTGAAAGAGAAGAAGGCGACGGACAGGGATTCTGATAAGGAATTGCCAAGGGACATCAAGCTTGCAAAGAAAATAGAGAAGAAGAAAGCGATAAGTGCAAAGGACATTGATGGGGCGGGCTCCCTCGCGGAGTGCCGCCATCCTCAATGAGTTGCTTAAGCTGGAACTGCCGTGGAAGCTTGGCAACACCGCGACAGTGAAAGAGCTTCGGCGATATGACGAGGCAGGTTGCCCCTTCTGTACTCTGTGTCCAGGAGACACAAGTGCATAAGGCAAGGGTGGAGCAATTGAAGTCCACTTTAGGCTTCGATTTTGCTTTTGCTGTTAGCAGTTCGGGTCGCAATGCGCGCCTAGGAATTTTTGGAAGAATAATATTAATTTACAGATTTTACCCTACTCACAATATCATATTGATGCCATTGTTCAAGAAGGCGATCAGGAACCATGGAGACTAACTTGTGTGTATGGGGAAGCAAGGACCAGTCATAAGTATAAGGCGTGGGATGTGCTAAAATTTATTAAATCTTCGTCTCCTCTACCTTGGGTGTGTATTGGTGATTTTAATGAGATTCTTGATGGGTCCGAACATGTCGGTGTGCAAGAACGGCTATGCCCGAATGGCAGGTTTCAGGGAGACTGCCGACGTGTGTGGTTTGGCGGACCTTGGCTTTGAGGGAAGGAAGTGGACATATGAAAAGGTTACTGGCGGATCTTTTACGTCGGGTTCGTTTGGATAGAGCTGCGTTGGCCACGACGATTGGATGGTGCGCTATCCCCGGCTAGGGTCCCAAGACTCTCTCCGCCGCAAATGCTTCGGATCATGGGCCTATTACTCTTAACTGGAGATCGGATGAACCTAACAACACAAAAAAAGAACTTCGGGTATGAGGTCATGTGGGAAACCCATGAAGACTTCTCACTCTCGGCGGCAAATGTCCGGGGGGGTGTCGGAACGTCAACTATGGTTGATCTACAGCGCAAGCTAAAGGCGTTAGTGGCCATTTACAGCTGACTGGAACGATCGACATTTGGGAATGTGCGGCGGGAGTTGAGGGAGCTAGCTGCTGAGCTGGAGCGGCTCCAGTCTGATCCATGCCGAGCTGGTCCGACTCATGCTGAACAGAAGATCAAGGAACGTATTTTGGAACTAAATCACAGGGAGGAGATCTTATGGCAACAGAGGTCCAGAATATGTGGCTTGCGGAGGGTGATAGAAACACACGTTTCTTCCATCTACATGCAAGCCGTAGGCGAAGGAGAAATAGAATCACTAAGCTGAAGAAAGATAATGGGGAGTTTACTGAAGATGAGCAGGAAATGAAAGAGCTAGCAACGACTTTCTATAGAAATTTATTTTGTTCTGAAGGTGTGCATAACATGGAGGCTGTTTTGAGCTCAGTCCCGACTAAAGTCTCCTCAGAGATGAACGAAAGGCTGTTGCGGCCTTTTTCGGGCACAGAGGTCAAGGAAGCACTGTTCCAGATGTTTCCCACGAAGGCCCCGGGACCCGAGACGGCTTTCGGCCCACTTCTTCCAATGTCACTTTGGAATTATGTGGTACGGAAGTGACCTCGGCAAAGTATTAAGGGTGCTAGAGGGGACGAGGATCCTAAGATAATCAATGATACAACTCTAGTGTTAATACCGAAAGTGGAGAATCCGGAGGATCTTAGTCGATTCCGTCTAATCAGCTTGTGCAATGTAATTTATAAAATAGCTTCTAAGGTAGTGGCGAACAGGATAAAGTTGATCCTTCCTCGAAATAATTTCGAAGAACAATCGGCCTTTGTTCCCCGGTAGGCTGATCACGCATAATATTATTATGGCATATGAGTGTCTACATTTCATGAAAAAAAGCGCGTGCGAGGGGACCAGAGATATTGTGCTCTCAAGTTGGATATGCGGAAGGCGTATGACCGGGTCGAATGGCCATACTTGAGAGCTATCATGTGTCGGCTGGGTTTTCATCGGGTGTGGGTGGAATTGATTATGAGGCTGGTTACGTCAGTTTCATTCTCAGTTCAGCTCAATGGAGATAGCTTTGGAATCATTTGTGCCAACACGAGGGATTAGACAAGGCGACCCGATCTCACCCTATCTCTTCTTGTTAGCAGCAGAGGGCCTTTCGTGCCTCTTGAATTCAAGAAACCAATCATCAGCGCTCAATGGCATTAGGGTGGCTCCATCAGCTCCGACGGTTAGCCATCTACTCTTTGCAGATGATAGCCTCGCTTTTTTCAAGGCGGATGGGGCGAGTGCTAGGGGAGATGAAGAACGTGTTGAGCACCTATTGTCGCTTCGGGACGAGAAATTAATATGGACAAATCTTCGATCCACTTTTCCAAAGGCTGCAGCCAAAGCTTGAGAAATGAGATCAAGGATATTCTTGAGGTACGTAATGAAACAACTCAAGGAGAAATATTTAGGAATGCCATCGGATGTGGGTTCATCTTTAAATGGGGCCTTCAAATATATAAAGGACCGCATATGGGATAGAGTACAAGGATGGATGGTTCAATGCCTTTCTGCTGGAGGGAAGGAAGTTCTCATTAAATCCGTAGCTCAAGCTATTCCAATCTTCTCTATGTCTTGCTTCCAGATTGCCCCCGCGATGCATTGCCAACATATAGATGGATTCTTTGAGGAAATTTTGGTGGGGCCGCAAGGATGGGAAGAGGAAGACATGTTGGGTGGCGTGGGATGACATGACTCAACCAAAGGTTTCCGAGACATGGAATTATTTAACCTTGCACTATTAGTGAAACAAGCTTGGAGGATCTTGCAGGATGGAAGCTCGCTAAGTACCAGGGTCCTAAAATCGGTTTACTTCCCTGACAAGGATTTCTTGGTGGCCGAGATTGGACTTTCACCCTCTCGCATTTGGCGTTCTATTCTTGATGGCAGGGAGGTGCTAAAGGATGGCCTAATACGACGGATCGGAACGGGTGAAACGACTAACATATGGACAATGGATTGGCTACCTTCATCGGGGTTAAGGAGGCCGGTGCCGAGCAACCGGCCAAACCAGCCTCAACTGGTCAGCGAGCTCATAGACTCGATGTCGGCCAGTTGGGATCAGGTGAAGCTTATGGAATTTTTTACACCACCAGATATAGATTTGATAACGAGTATTCCACTCAATACAAGGCGGCAACAAGATTTACGGGCTTGGCAATCGGGAGAAGCATGGTGTTTTTCTTGGTTCGTTCGGCTTATAGAATGCTGGTACATCGCAAATCTCTAGCCGGATCGGCGGGGGCCTCGGACAGACAAGCTTTTTAGAAAGAGTGGTCCATGTTGTGGGGAATTAAAGTACCTTCTAAGGTGCGGGTTTTCTTGTGGAGGTTAGCCAGATGCTCTCTGCCATCGAACGACCTTCTTCACCACAGAAATATGGCTGACAGTAGTGCATGTCCTCTCTGCGGCGCCGGGGACTCGTGGCGGCACTCACTCCTTGAGTGCAATATGGCTCGGTGCGTCTGGGCGCTGGAGAAGGAAGAAATAACTGAGCACATAATTCAGGTTCAAGATCTTAATGCAAGGGGCTGGTTGGCCGCTGTTATGCAATCTCTGAAGCATGATGACTTAATTCGGGTTATTATCACACTTTGGGCGATCTGGTATGCGAGACGGAAAGCTATTCAGGAAGATATCTTCCAAAGCCCTCTCTCGACACATAATTTTGTTTCGAGTTACGTGACGGATCTTCAATCGATGAAACCACCAGCTAAGGAGAATTCAGCAGTCCAGAGAAGTTCTACCCGGTGGATTCCTCCACCATCGGGGCTGATGAAGATCAACGTCGATGCAGCCTTGTTGAAAGGTCCTTGTTTGGTTTTGGTAATTGAGTGACAACTTAGGTGGACTAATTATGCTTATGTGAGATTTGCAGAGATTTAGTCCACAGGTACATGTGTGTGAGCAACTATACCATGGAGGTGGTGTGATGTGTTGCAAGGCTCACACATGTGAAGTTGAAGGAGCTTAATGCATGATACATGACATGGAGTCATGTGGCTAGAGGTGAAGATCAAGACAAGACTTGGCTTGATGGACCGATCGCGCGAGGTGAAGGGCAAGTTGGAGGCTTTGAAGCCGTTGGTACCGAAAGTGTCGGGAGGCTTGAGCAAGGACTTGGCGCCCGATGAACCAAGGCGACGGTGAAGAGCAAGTGAGGTCAAGATCGATGGACCAAAGGCCACGTGATGATATGAAGTGGATCATATCATTCATGTGCATGTCGGTGCATGTGTTGCATCGGCATTGGAGGAGATGGAATGGAAAGCGCAAGGCAAAGGTATAACCTAGGGCGTTTCCATTTCACCGGTCATAGGTGTGTAGAGAAGTTGATGACCGGATTTAGGATAGATGGCCGTACTATCAAGAGGGGCAAACTTGTTTGCATATCGGTCATCTAGTGCCACTTGAGCGATCTAACTTTGCATTGTGTTGCTAGGATCGAGTGGCGTTGTGAGAAGGAGTGAAAACCCTTTTGGTAAATGTTTGTGAAAATGCTAACACACTTGCACAAGTTGGTGATCACTTGGTGGTGTTGGCACATTTGCAAAAGGGATGGTGTTTACCGGGTTAAGAGGGGTTTGGGATCCTCTCCCCTCCCGCCGAGCTTGCGAGGCGGGATTCGGGCGCTTTCGGAAAGTGAAGTGCTTATTTTCCATTGCATTGGAGGCCGAAAGTGTTGGCGAAATCGTCGGAGTGTTTCGCCGAGAAACACTCGACCGGACGCTGGTCTTGGGTGGACCGGACGCCGCGTCCGGTCAAGTGTGCGCGCCCGAGGTCGTTTGTCACCGGACAAGGCGCGACGGGATGATCCGGCCGTCCCGTCGGCCGGCGGCACGCGCGAGGCGCAGGCGAAGCTGAGGTGGACCGGACGGGCGAAGTCCGTTAGACCGACGGACGCGTCCCGGCCGTGAAAAATCGGCTTTGAGTTCGAAAGAGATCGACGCCAAGGCGCCGCGGCCCGGTGGTTGCAGCGGACGCTGGCCCGGCCAGTGGCGTGGCGCTGCGAGTGAGTTAGCCGCTGCGCGCCAACGGCTACTTTCAAAAGGCGAGGACACGGGGCGTCATGGGAGCGACGGACGCCGCGACGGACGCTGCCCGTCCGCCACTTGACGAAGGCCCCGGCCAGCTCGGCCGACCGTTTCGGGCAACGGCTCTTTTAGCCCTTTTGGGGCTATAAGAGGTTGTCTTGGCCGGCTTGGGCCGGCGGCTGAGCACCCTTGGGCCTATGTGGCTTTGTGTGAGAGTGCTTGAGAGCCTCTAACTCACATATGCTTGTAGTGATTACTTTGGATTGTGAGTTAGTGATTCTAGTGCATTGCATTGAGAGATTGCAAGGTGTGGCACTAGGTGAGTGAGTTGCAAGCCGGTGGTGCTTATTACTCTTGGAGGTTGCCACCTCCTAGACGGCTTGGAGGCTTGTGGACATCGTGGCAGCACACTCGGAGATTGAGTGGTGCTCCGATTGCTAGTCACGTGGAGTGACATTGTGAGGGGGATTGTGCTCACCCCCGCTGGGATCGCTAAGAGCAACTCTAGTAGAGCGTGTCATTGAGTTACCATCACTTGGGTAGTTGCTTGGGGCGGCCGTGGAGGTCTAGGCATTGGATGCCTATTAGCTCCCGCAACACGAAGTGAGTGGTCGACACAACGGGGACTAGCTTGGTGGCAACCAAGTGAACCTCGGTGAAAAAAAATCGACGTGTCAACTTGTCTACTCTTCGCGTCGGTTTGCATTCACTAGCTAGTATTTTCTTGTTCATTACTTATGCTAGTGAGTAGTGGTTGCTCTTTGTGTAGCTAGTTTGCTTGTGTAGCTTGCTAGTTACCTTCTTAGCTTGTGTGGCTTAGAAGTAGCGGTTGCGTGACTAGTTGGCTTGTGTAGCCTTGCTAGTCACATTGCTTAGTTTGTGTAGCTAAGCAATTGAGCTCACTAGTTAGGCTTGTGTAGCCGTGCTAGTGAGAACTACTAGTGTGCTTAGGCCTTGTGCGCTTTGCTCACTAGTATGTGTAGGTGCTCCTCGGTTTGATTGAGTACTAGTTGCTTAGGTTTGTGTGACCTTGCAACCTAGTATTGGATAGGCGAGCACTACCTAGTCTTGCACCTTAGTGACTTAGTTAGAATCTTTGAAAGGTGCTTAGATAGAGGGGTGTAGTCCTTGTTAGACCGATAGTTTTAATTCCGCTGCGATTAGATTTTAGAAAGGACTATTCACCCCCCCTCTAGTCCGCCATCTCGTCCCTTCACTTGTCCAAGAGCTCAGGAAAGGTCGCCGCTGCAGCGGTTGCACGTGATTTACCGGGCGTTTTTTGGGGGCTTCAAAGCGGTGGTAATGGAGGGCAACTTGGAGCCGAGGCGATGGAGGCGATAGCTTGCGGGGAGGGCCCGCTCGCTAGCGATTTGCTCTGCGAGAACTTGGGGACCGGGCGTGTGACAATGCCGGTGTTGTTCTTGAGCATTCGCGAAGGGAGTCTGGGCACGTATGGACATGTTGTCCAGGAAATCAGAGCTAGATCATGTGAGTTTAGATGTGTTGAGTTTGTCCATGAAGGAAGGCAATCAAATGTGGATGCTCATAATTTATCTAGGAGTTGTATTTATGCTTATTTAGGGCGACATGTTTGGTTTGTAACTCTGCCAGATGGCGTTTGTATTTCTTATGAAGGTCAATAAAAGATTTTCATTCCCCTAAAAAAAACCAAATTTGGCTCGAGCCAACCGAGATAGCTCAACTGGTTAGGTTTCTTGTGGTGAAACCTGTCTATTCGGATTTAAGTTCTAGACTTACATTAGTACTCGTATTTTTTTTAAATTTATTTTAGAATTTAACGACGCTATTCTTTCAGGTAGGTGACGTGTCCGTTGACAGCGAGGCGCCTGTGGTAACTTCGGCAATCTCGAGATTTATCGGTCCAATTCAGTTCTTTGAAGGTACTCATAGGGGTAAGTTGTGCGCACGCGTCGTTTATAGTGGTGAGTGTGCGCGCCGTATGTGAGCGTATGTCATGAATCGGGTCTCGCAAAAAAAAAAAAAAAAACAAATTTGGCTCAAGATCTGCTCAAAAGAAAAAAAAAAAAAAAGAGGGGGGGGGCAAATTTGGCTCAGAAAATATTATCAACTAAAAACATCTTTGAAATCAAAATTTTCCTTTGAAATTTTAATAAATAAGAGTTGAGTGTTTCGTCTAGTGGTAGGATTCTTGCTTTGGGTGCAAGAGGTCGTGAGTTTGATTCTTACAACAACTCATCATATATAATGTTTTTAATCAATAGTTTCATTTTATTGTACTTTTTAAATAGGCAAGTAAGTCTTTTGATGTCTTTTATTCATAGCGCACCACGACAGGGGGAATCTATAGGGTTTACATATATTTTTAGTCACTAGTTTCATTTTGTTATATTTTTTAAAGTAAATAGGCAAGTAAGTCTTTTCTACCACGGTAGGAAGGTTTTCATTAGAGGTCGTGATTTTAATTCTCAAAACACCCCAATATACTTAATATTTGATGACTTTTTATACCGTGGCAGGTTCTAGGATTTTTATTAGGCTAGTCTCAATGCAAATTTTGTGACACTGTTATTAAGATTCTGATGTGTTGGAGATAGTGTAGATACGTTTCATTCCCATAAATTATTTCATCCCATAAAACTTTTTTCACCTCTCCTTTCATAAATATTATGCCACATCAACTTATTTAATGCTACCAAACTCTGATGAAACCTCCATTGAAATTATCCTTTGAATTTACATTACACTTTATGAATTGGGTGTTTGGTTTAAGTGCCCATGTGCCATGTTAGCAACTAAAATTCTATGAATTGTAATTTACATTTTAGAAATTGATAAGTGGGTATTTAATCTAGTGGTAGGATTATCGCTTTGGGTGCAAGAGATGGTGAGTTTGATTCTCACAAGACCCCATTACAATTGTTTTTTTAGTTGCTAATTTCATTTGTTTTAATAAACAAGTAAGCCCTGACTGAAAAATTATGGTTTACTTTCATTTGTTTTAAAAAGGCAAGTAAGTCCAACACCATGTAACTCTCTCCTCTCTATTTTTTAGAAAAATAGGCAAGTAAATCTAGGTTGAACAAATTTTGATTCACTAGTTTCATTTGTTTTGAGTAGGCAAAATGTATTTTTACTCACTAGTTTCACTTGTTTTGAACAAAAAAGCAAGTCAACATCGCATAAAAACTATCTCCATTACCACCTCGGTCCTCCTCCTTTTTCCCAACCAACGATCGCCCATGGCCAGAGGAGTGGGGGCGGGTGGGGGTGGATTCCTTACTATATTTACATTGTATTGATCCTTTATGGTTTGGTTTCTCTTTTCATCAATGAGATGGTGGCGAACATGGTCTATTGGAATAATGTCTTTTCAGTCTCTCCCTACATTAACGATGTTTGATCTAGCATGAGCAAATTGCTAGTAAGTAGAGTTGGCATAACTTAACGAAATCGAAAGAACCAAAACCGACAAATTTGGTTCCTTATTTAATTAAAGGTAGCAAAGAACCGAAATAATAGAAGAAAATGTAGTACCTCATGCTTACCAGAATTAACTGGCATGAATTGTACTTCAATTTCTTGTATGTTGAAAGACTATGTTTTTTTTTTACATATGACGTCTCATTTAAATTTCTATATATGATATTATATTGTTGTTGTTTTGTTATTAGTTATTGCAATGTTGCCTAAATTTGCTTTAAAACATTATACCTTTTTATCTTAACCTCTGTTTAGTCAGTTAAAACCAGAACCAAAATGAAATAATAAAACCAAATACTTCTAGATTTTTCTAGCACCCATTGGTTCTCACTTAATAGGAAGCAGATTTCTTTAAAAACGAGAAACCAAACTGAAAACTGAATGCTCACCCTACCACTAAGTTGGTTATTTTTAAATCCTGACAATTGGTGTGTTTACTAGGGAAGCAGCTAGTTGGTTTTCAATGCGGCGATTTTGACCTCTTCTTTTGATCTTTTCTATGATGACGTTTGATATCTTCAGTTCTCCCTTATGATGGTGGGGGATCATAAGTCTTAGTTTTTTTAGAAGGTTTTTCTAGTCTATGCTCCTTTAGTGAATACTAGATCTTGTCAACGTCCGAATCGATTTTGTGGTCTTCAAAGTTTTGACAAAGGTCAAAGGTGTTTGCATGTATCTCTTTTCTTTTGTTGTTTTTCCAATGCGACTGTTAAGCGACAAAAAAGTGGACCAATGAAGAAGGCCACTGAATTGTTTTTTATGTGCCGTTCTTTTCTTTGTTGTCACTTGAGTCTGAAATTTGGGCTTTTTAAAGGAAATTTGGGTTGAGGTTAGAGGGTGTAGTGTCTCTTAAGTCTTAGGGCCATTTTGGCTCTTAAAAAATGAGAATGAAGTAAAAAAAATGAGAATGAGATTCAGACACTAGAATTCTAGACTCCAACTATACTCCAAACCAATTATTTGTAGATTTAATTTTTACTATCAAAAACAATAATCACTACAGAATAAATCCAATCACACTTTAACTTTTTATCCACAGTTCAGATTAAAAAAATGTTTATCCCTTGGGTCCCGGCAGACGGCAGTGTGGCATCGCTGCAACCTGGGTGGGACCTGTGCATTGCCTAGAGGATCCAACGAATGGACGGGCAGGATTCAAGCCTAGCGTCCACCCTTCTTCCCCTCCAGTCGCAGCAGCAACCTGAAGCTGCGGCCCGGCACCGGGCGCCCCGGCTCGGTGGGCGGGAAGGGGAAAAAAGAGGGCGGGAAGGACCAGGGATTTTGCTAGGGTTTGCGGTTCCTGCTTCACACTGCCTGCCTCCTCAGACCTCAGTCCTCACCACCAGAGCCTTCGCGAGCAGGAGAGGAGGGAGGATGCCACGGAAGGCCACCAAGGCCAAGGAGGGGGAGCCGCAGCCGGCTGACGCCGCGCAAGAGGAGCCCGCTCCGGCACCATCGGCTCCGGCACCAGCGGCACCGGCGGCCGCGTTGACTGAGTCGGAGGTGGACGAGCTGCCCAAGGCCATCGTGCGCCGCCTGGTCAAGGACAAGCTCTCCCACGTCGCCGGTGGGGAAGGAGCCGAGGTCATCGTCAACAAGGACGCCATGGTCGCGTTCGCCGAGAGCGCCCGCATCTTCATCCACTATCTCTCCGCCACGTCCGTAACATCTCATTCCCCTTCTCAGTCCCACCACTCTATGATTCAGATCTATATTGCCGCTCGGTTTACTGTGATCCCCTCCTCTGTTGCTCTGCTTGGAATCGGAGTTTGGAACTCGGAAGAGAAATCAAGTAATCTGATGCTATCATTTTGTTGAACAGGAATAGTGAGGTCCAACATATTTTATCCAATCGAATCCCTGTGTATTTTGGGGAAATTTGTAGAATGCCGCCATGAATCAAGTCTCCAAGTAATATATATGGCATATTTTACTGTGGTAGAGTTACTAGTAGCGCATATTTTGTTCCATAACAATTTCGGCTCATTTGTAAGTGGAAAGGGGTATGGAAATGGAATGCCCATGATCTAACTTTTTTGAAGAAAGGGTTTTTGCTTATTGTAACATGGAGGCTCTCGATTTTTCAAGATGGAAAAATGGGCTCCCAATTTCAGTATAATCAGTTCTTCCTTATTAAGGTATCCAGGATAATATAATAATACAATGATGATTTTGTCTGCAGTGCGAATGATATGTGCAAGGAATCAAAGAGGCAGACCATCAACGCTGATGATGTCCTCAAGGCGCTTGATGAGATGGAGTTTTCAGAGTTTGTAGAGCCTCTTAGGACTTCACTGCAAGGTCAGTTGTGCTGCCTTCATCCTGTTAGCACCTTGTTAGATGCTCCATGGTGTTATTGAGATGTTAAGGCAATGCAGAGGAAAACAGCAGGAGTTTCAGCTTTGGATTGTGGATTGTGCCTTTTACAACGTGAAGCTTAAACAAACAGTGAAACAGGCAGCTTTTTGACCTCAGATTCCACAACCTTAGGTCGTGTTGGATTGTAACAATCCAAGAAGCTGGACTTCCTCTGCTTTTTCACATATTGTAACTTGAAATTACCCGCAATACCACTCGTTACAGACCCCGTCAAGTGGTGCACACAACAATCAAACAACCCGATCCAAAGCTTTTCACAATCTACAAGCTGCTTTTCAGAATCCCTAGCTGAAACAAACAGGCTATTACTCATTGTTATACTCGCTTAAGTTTTACTGTCTTACTACATTAGGTTGAGTAAAAGGTTATTAACAATACTCACAAGTTCTATAAGATTCCATCCCAATAATTTCCTAGATTTTGTAATCTTGTTTTGCATGGCTGTTCTGCCAATGAGAATGGCAATCCATATGAAGTTACATACAATTATTTGGAGGTTTTTGTAGTGGAGTCTATTTTATCTGTAGCCCATCTGATCTGATTTCTCCTTTGCCCTCATTCTTTCCTTTTCAGAGTTCAGAAACAAAAATGCAGACAAAAGGTCAGAAGCAAGCAAGAAACAGAAGGAAAAGAGACGGAAATTAAATGAAGAGACACTTCCGCAGCAGGAAAATGATCCAGCTGATGGTGCCAAGGAAAATGAAGAGTAGCTGTCAGAAGCAAGCAAAAACCAGAAGGAAAAGAGATGGAAATTAAATGAAGAGACACTTCTGCAGAAGGAAAATGATCCAGCTGATGGTGCCAAGGAGAATGAAGAGTAGCTTATCAGAAGAAAAGGAAGAATATAATTAACTTTTTTGCTGCAGTGGCAGTAACATGCAGAACCCAAACTATGTCAGTGTTTGTTAGTAGTTGTATTGATTTCTGCTCCATGTTGCTTCTGTAGCGCAAAAACATTTTCTAGACTTGATATGATGCTGTATAATTCTAGTGCTCTATCAGTTTTCAGCTTGCTAATTGTGCAATTAAAATTCTGTACCTGATGAAATTGTGTTTTATGAATGATATCAGTACTATGTTGGTTGGCAGATGGCTGGATTTATTCTTCCAGTACTTGAATGGCTCATGGGTCACGGCATCCTTAGATGTTGAAACTGAATGTGCTTTTTGGCAAATTGTTTCATACTTATACAGTTTACTTACATACACTTCTGCAATCCCATGTGTCTATCTGGACATCCATATTACATATTATGGGTTCAATATTGATTTGACACATTAGCCATGGAGCATTCAACATGATGTTATAACCTTCATCAAGGAAGGTCTCAGAAACATGGAAGGTCTGGCTCTGATTGAACAATATTTAGAAGTTGGCATTGGTTTGGCAGAACCAACAAATGCTCGTCTTTCTTCTTGCAATGGCAATACATTTTTTTATACATAAAACATCATTGTAACTGTTCAAAAACCATCCACAACAGCTGCCTACAATTCAAATTCAGAAACTACTAGCTTGAACCTTAGTGACGATTATAGATGACCCAGAACTCAGAAAAATAATAAAGGGTAAATGTTTGACTTTGAAAGAGCTAGATTTACAGTGCTAAAAGCTTACAGAATGAATCAGAGAAGTTTCAGGCAGAACAATTTAAAACACGAATAAGCACACTTCGTACTTCAAATTGAGTGGCAACGCTGATACAAAAAAATGTCTCATGTTCTGAGACCCAATCAATCATAGGCTACAAGAAAACTGCAGAATGACCAAGGTACAATTCACAAACACTAATCAGAACTGCTGTGGTCTTCATCTCAAACAATTTGGCAAACATCAACACTACATCATCTGCACAACTGAGTCTGAACAAGACTAATCTGTCAGACTCAGATACATGTTTTAGGGATCCTTTCAGTCAAACTTTTCTAACTTTGACCATCATCAACACATAAAAACTTACATCATAGTTTTGAAGGAAACTAGGCGACCCAAGGCGAGCTGGATAAGCCTTATCGCCTTAGGTGACACCTATGTGGCAAGGCGCAACTAGGCCCCCAAGGCAAGCTGGCGCCTAGACGCCTAGGCGACACCTTTGAAACAGTGTAACATAAATTGACGATGCAAGATAGATCTTAGATTCACCACGGAAGTTCTTTCAAAATGTCCAGCTACCTTCATTTAAAAGGTCATATTTTCATAGAAATTATTGTTAGAGTTTCACTTTGTAGAACATGTCAGCTGTCTTAAACAAGACGTACTTTTTGAAGCAGAGAGAGTAGCTCACAAGACATAACTGTGCTCTACTTCAGTCCATTCCCCATTTCCGAACTACTTTTCTTTCGCGCAGACATTCCAGCCTTTTCTTTCACAGGCACTCTAGCCACATTGTTACTGCCAATGGTACTTGACTTTGGTCCAGATCGTTCAATCAATGCATCCTGGAAAACGCAGCGAGCTATGAAGGAGAGTATGCGCCGTATCTGCCGCAGCACAAGCAGCAACGAATTGATAACAGCAGCCACCAGTAGATTGAAGTTTGCAATCAGGAAAAACTGCAAAAAAATAAAATAAAATTGAGCAATATACTTAGCAGACATTTAGGCTGGCAGGTCAAACAATGCAACAAGGTTTTATTTTGTTTTACCGCTGCAATAATGCCAAGGATCGTAAGAACAGTTTGTTTTGCTGCATCCCAGAAACCTCCACCAGTAAGCCGCCTAAACCACCTGCCTCCTCCTGACCATCCTCCACCACCAGCAGCAGGACGTCCAGGCTGGCCCCTTTGCCCCCTCCTTTCAATTTCCACACTCCATTTGTCAAACTCAGCCTTCTTCTTCCCCAGGGCATTTTCCAGTGCTTTCCTAGCTTCATCCTGTAGGCAAAATAGTAATTTGATCCTGTAGGTCTGATAAGTAATAGTGCCTTTTTTATTTACAAAAATAAACTACTACAAGAAGAAAAGGGACTACTAAATCCTTGCAGTTTACAGTTTTGCTACAGCATTGTTATCCAAATTCCAAAGTTCAGTGAACAAAGGGGAAATTAACAAGTGCAATAAGTTTTCTCACCAAAATTTATTCTATGTGGGTGCATTATATCATTGAGCATTATCTATATCCCCATAAGAAGGAAAGTAATAGGATTTTTCGCAGCACTTTCATAGGTTCGTTCTGAGAAAGCTTGTGCTCGATTTAAGCCAATATATATTTTGCGTAATTTATTTTGGTTTCTTTCAGAAATCAGCAGTGGTATCGTTCAATACAGTCTTGCATATAACAGTGCGAGTTTCTGCGTATAAAGAATATCAGCATCGCATGCCAGAGGACCTCTGATTCCAACAAAAAGTACAGTTTTGCAACAACGAGGTTGTCTAAACGTTAGTTGCAATGGGTAAAGAGGGGGGAAATGTCACTAGTAGCAGATTACGTACTGCAATACACCAACTTGGTATGGTCACTATCTGTTTACATTACAGCATTCGGCATTTGATTAATTATCAAATAGTGTAAACAAATATAATCGATCGCATTATCTATAGCCCAATGTGTTCGACCCCAGAGAGCCAGAGTCAGACAATGAGACAACTCAATCCCCGAGGCCGCGACGCTACTTGGGCCTCATCTCCACATATCAAGACGGGAATCCACGAAAAATCATTCCCAGATAAACCAAATACGCAACGTACACCGAATTCAAGGGGCTAATCAACCAAGAGATGCATGCTGCGTTGCGCGCACCTGTTTCTTGCGGCTATCACCGCCGGAGAAGAGGCAGTAGACGCGGGCGGCGCGGCCGCAGCAGCGGAGACTAAGGCGTCCAGGGATACTGGGGAATCGACCGGCATAGGAGGGGAGGACTCCGTCGCCGGGGATGGCGCGGAGGCGAGGGGAAGGCGGAGGAGGAGGCGCAGGCGACATTGCTCGCTCGCTCCGTAGCTAGTGTCGCGTCGCGTGGCCGCGTGGGTTTGTGTCACGAGTCACGAGCTGAGGCTGTTTATGCTACTGGGCTGGGCCTATCTTTCGCCTTTAGAAATGGGCCTCGTGTGCGCAAGTGCGTTCTCGTGAACAAACTTCTGTTCTGTGTCTCATGTGACAACAAAATCACGAAGAATGGCACGTAACTAACCACAGCAAACAGATTCGGTATATTTTCCGATAGAACCCGTTGTCCTAAATCAAAATTTTACTGAATTTTTAGAAAAAATATTAAGATTTATGTTATCAAATTAGTATCATTATATTTGTCATAAGATATATTTTCATAATATGCTCATTTTATATCATAGATGTTATTACTTTTTCTATAAAGTTAGTCAAACTTAAAAAAGTTTGACTGGCACGGTTTCTATAAATCTCCTTTCAGAGGCGGACGGAGGGAGTACGATTGTCGGGAACCAAAACAAGGGTCCTCCTAAAAAATTAGGCCCAAGAAACACGAAACTAGGCCACACAAGAACAAAACACGGCCTGCCAAGGCCCAGCGCACTACACACTAACACCCCCCCACATTGCGGGGACTTCAAGCAAACGCTAACTTTCCGCCCGTCCAAACCTCCTTTACCAAGGCCTCGGACGAAGTTCCCATTTCCGTCGTCTCGCCCCGAGCCTCCCGTAGAGGCCTCGGACGGGCGTCCCACTTTCCGACTCGCCCGAGCCTCTCGGCCAGAGGCCTCGGGCGGCGTCCGGCTTCGCCCGAGCCTCTCGGCGAGGCCTCGGGCGGCGTCCGCCTTCCGTCCCGACCGAGGCCCTCCCCCGCCGAGGCCTCGGACGGGCACTAACACTCCGCCTCCCGAGGCCTCCCCGCAGCGGCCCGGGACGAGTTCCCGCCTCCGTCCCGACCGAGCCCCCCGCGCTAAGGCCTCGGGACGACACGCGCCCATCACCTGGTCAAGGACTGACCATCGACTTAACGTATATCTACCGCCCCGCCTTCCCACGGTGGATCGCCGCCGACGCTAGCCCCGGCAGGGATGGAGCCGTCCCCTGTCACCACTCCGCACCTCTGCGCCCGCACTCATGATTACGCAATCCCTACAAGTAGCGGCCATGCCTGCCACCGTAGGGCGACATGATGACTAACCCCCTGTAACAGGTCCCATCACGGGAGTCCAAATACGGAGCATGCCGCATCCCTGCAGGGAAAGCACGGCGCCACCCTCGCACGGCGGCCGGGTCTTGGCGCCCCGCCAATCGTGACACCCAGGCTTCAGGCAGGCGGGGGCACGAAGATGGCCCCCAGTGCGCTGTATCTCTACGTCGGCCACGCCGTATACGACAACGATGCGCGGCCCTCGGGAACCCGGACGGGGAGTGAGTCAAAGCTACAGCAGCCCGCACTGGCACGCTCATCATGATGCCCGCCGACCCCCAGAGGCGACGTCCCCTCCTTCGCCAAGAACGAGGAGCCGACTTCCACGGGGCGGCGCCGCCATCGACAGTGCGGGCGCCGTGCAAGACAAAACCGCCGCCCCCACCCGGGGCCTCGGACAAGGAGAGAGGGAGCCCCAAGGCCTCGGCAGGATGAGGCGGCGCCCACCACCGTCTCTCCTATTCAAACATCAGATTTGTAAAGCCCGTCCCTCCCCTTCCGGCTATAAAAGGGGGGGACGGGGGTCCTTCAGGGGACAGGTGAACCCAACGAAGCAAGTCAAGCAATCTCCTTGACAAACAAACACACACACACACACACACACACACACTCATCTCACAACGAGACTTGGGACAGTTCCCTCTCTCCGTCTGCTTGTACACCCTACCTACAGGCACTTTGGTGCAGAATAATACAAATCCTTCTTGTGTCCTTCTTGCACACCATCCGTGGTTGGGAGCACGCACGTAAATTCACTCGTTGGTACTAGGACCACTAGTTTTAGTACCGGCAGTTAGCTAGCCCGAGGTAGGGGATTGTGCGTGCTTTTCGCTTCCTTCCCGCCAAAAACTCGGAATGGCCAAACAACGACATTTCGGGCGGATTCCCAGCCCTAACTCCACTCCACTCCAGCCCGGGAGCCGGGACCCCGATCCGGTTTGGTGAGCTCGAGTTCGTGTCAACTGGAGTCCAAGACGACATGGAACTTCTCCCGGCCGAGTCCGGGGACCTCTCGACCAGGCTCCGGTGGACCTCTACCGCCGCCCGTCGCAGAGGCGCCGTGGCGCTGCGTTCCCGCCGAGCGACGGGCGCACCACGACGCCAGCGCCTGGAGGAGGACCTTGCGGCGTTGTGGCTGGGCGACGCGCCGCCGCCATCGCCACCACGCCAGCCATTTGGCCTCGGTCAACGCCGCTGCCACGGCGCAACGTACGCCTCCACCGTCATGGGAGCCCGGAGGAGGCGCCCACGCCGTGCCGGGCGCCCCACGGAGCGCCTCGACGCGACATCCCCCGACGGATCCATCCGCGCCTATGAAGAGTACTGTTAGGGCAGGAGGAGCAGCGGCGCCACTGCGAGCGCTACATCCACCCGATCCGGGCGCGCTACCTCGAGGACACGGAGCCTGGGGTTCCTTCCGAGCATGCCTTCGGGCTTTCACCCCGGCTCGACTCCCCGCACGACATGTACGATCCGACTCGTGAATGCTTTCACGTGAGATCGGTGAGCTCGGCATAGGCGGCAACGGCAGAACGACGGCGGCGACAGGGCCGTGATCCCAGGCCCGCCGCAAGGAGCGACTCCGGCGCAACCCCCGAGGACCCTAACACATCCCGCCTCCCGGCCGGGGGCCACAAACTCCGGCACATGCGGGCCCTCCGGGGACCGGCGAGCCACCGGGTTACCCCTCGAGGCCACGCGGCCCCGCTATCGAGCGGATTCGGGAGCTTGGGGACAGGCTCGAGCGCGACCGCCGCCTGTTACGACGTGAGATAGAAGCGCATGAGCATGCCCACCGTGCGGCACGCAATCCTAGCCCCGCTGCTCGCCGGCAGACGCGTGACGTCAACGGAAGGATCGCCAACGACGAGGGTGGAGAGCGTCCCCCCCATCTTCCCACGCGCGCAAGTCATAACGTCGCGGCGGCTGCCCTCCCCGTCCGGCCGATGCCGTAACCATCGACCCCCGGAGGGACGGGCGGATTCGAGATGATCTGCGAGATTATCTCGAGACCGCCGCTGTCCCAAAGAAAGCTGAAAGCTCGGCCTCCCGGCATCGGACACCGAGGGATGAGGAGGACGAAGAGCGCCCACGACGCGAAGAGAAGCTTCGTCCATCGAGACCCATCGCGAAGGCCGATCCGCGAGCGTCTTCGGGGCGACCGCGGCAGCATCGACGATGGTGACGCACGCAACGCCATCAACAACGCCGCAAAGGAAGCCGGAGCCCGGGCCGGATGCGACCGCCACCAGCCAGAGGCGGAAGGCGCGATAGCGACGAGGACCACGACGATGCCGATCCTCCGGGGCCGCGCGCGCTTCACCGGGAGATCCGCGCGCACGGTTCCCCTTCCGTTCCGACAAACGGCCAATCTTGCCAAATACTCGGGAGAAACGAACCCCGAGGTTTGGCTCAACGACTACCGCCTGGCATGCCCGGCTTGGCGGCGCGGGACGATGACCGCTTATCATCCGCAACCTTCCGCCGCACTTGGGTGATTCGCACGCGCTTGGCTGGAGCATCTTCCCGCCCGCACAATCCGCGACTGGTCCGAGCTAGTCGTGGTTTTTGTGGGAAATTTCCAGGCACATACGTGCGCCCGGGAATTCGTGGGATCTCTCGCAATGCCGCCAGAGGCCCGACGAGACGCTACGTGACTTCAACAGCGCTTCTCGAAGAAGTGCACGGAGCTGCCTAACGTGGCCGGCACCGCCATCATCGTGCATTCCTTGACGGCACGACCTGCAAGGAGCTCGTCCCACGAAGTTGGGCCGGAAGACGCCGACCACCGCCAACGAGCTGTTCGAGGTGGCGACGAACTTTCGCCTCCGGCCGAGGAGGCGGTGGGAGCGATTTTCCGCGACGTCGGCGGCAAAGGGAAGCGGAAGGAGGATAATGCCGAGGGGGAGGCAGCCCGCGGCCCCAGAAAAAACAAGAAGAACAAGCACAAAGGGAAAAAGGGCAAGAAAGAGGTGGACTCCGAGGACGATATCGTTGCCACGGCCGACCGCAAGACCCCCGAGGCCCCCCCCGCCCGGGGCCCGGGCCTTCGACGACATGCTCAAAAAGCCCCCCCTTTCCACAAATTCCCCGTCAAGCACACTATGGGGGAGTGCGATTTGGCTTGTCGCTTCTATCGAAGCTTCCCCACCCGAGGACAAGAAAAAGAAGGAGGGGGAAAACAAAGGCGAGGAGTTCCCCGAGGTCCATGACGTTTTCATGGTCATCGGGGACTGCCGGTGAACCTCACCCCGCGCCCGGATCAAGCGCGAGCGTCGAGAGATATTCTCGGTGCACCCCCGCCACTCCGCAGCATTCCTGCCGTGGTCCGCCGACGCCATCACCTTCAGCATCGACGACCACCCGCCCCTACGTGCCAAAGCCCGGGCGGTACCCGCCGTGGTCGACCCCATTGTCGGCAACGTGCGGCTCACCAAGGTGCCGATGGATGGCGGAAGTGCCCTTAACATCCTCTACCCGAAACCCTCAGCTTGTTGGGGATAGAGCGCTCACAGCTTCGGCCCAAGAGCTCTCCCCCTTCGGGCGTAGTGCCGGGTAGACGCGCCCGGCCCCTCGGGCTGATCGACCTCCCGGCCCGCTTTGGGGACGCCATCAATTTTCGCAAGGAGGTCATCACCTTCGACGTGGTTGACTTTCGAGGAACCTATCACGGAATCCTCGGACGTCCCCGCGTATGCGAGTTCATGGCCGTCCCCAACTACACTTACCTTCTCCTCAAGATGCCGGGCCCTAATGGCGCCATCACCGTTGGCTCCTCCTACGAACACGCGTTCAACCATGACGTCGAGGCAGTCGAGCACGCCGAGGCTGTGGCGATCTCCGAGGCCCTCGACACCAAAGCGCCACGCCGGCATTCGAGCCGTCCGACGGAGTGAAGGAGGTCCCGCTGACCCCGCTTCTCCATCCGGCAAGGCGGTGAAGATCTGCGCCTCCCTCGACCTCGAAATAGGAAGTTGTGCTCGCCGACTTCCTCCGCAAACGCCGACATTTTTTAGTGGAGCCCCTCGACATGCCGGCATTCCGAGGGAAGTCGCCGAGCACTCCCTTGACATCCGGGCCGGGTCCAAGCCGCTGAAGCAGCGTCTGCGCCCGATTTGACGAAGAGAAGCGCAGGGCCATTGGCGAGGAGGTGAACAAACTTTTGGCGGCCGGGTTCATCAAGGAGGTGTTCCACCCTCGAGTGGTTATCTAACCCCTCTTGGTTAGGAAAAAGAGGGGAAATGGAGGATGTGTGTGGATTATATTAGTCTAAATAAAGCATGTCCGAAAGTCCCTTTTCCCTTACCACGTATCGATCGGATAGTCGACTCCACTTCGGGGTGTGAGCTCTTATCCTTCCTTGATGCCTATTCCGGCTACCACCAAATCAAGATGAAGGAGTCCGACCAGCTCGCGACTTCCTTCATCACCCCTTTCGGTATGTATCGCTATGTGACAATGCCCTTCGGGCTCGAGAACGCAGGGCCACGTCATCGTGATACATGCTTTGGGCGTTTTCGGAGACCACATCGGGCGAAACCGTAGAGGCCTACGTCGACGACATCGTGGTCAAGACCAAGGAGGCCGACAACCTCATCTCCGACCTTGAGGTCGCATTTCGTGTCTCAAGGCCAAGAGTGTCAAGCTCAACCCCGAGAAGTGCGTCTTGGGGTCCCCGAGGCATGCTCCTCGGGTTCATCGCCTCCAAGCGCGCATCGAGCCCAACCCGAGAAGGTAATCATGGTAATGAGCATGGGGCGGATCGAGGACCCGAAGGGTGTGCAATGAGTCATGGGGTGTCGGGCGTCTCTAAGCCGCTTCATCTCACGGCTCGGCGAGAAGGGCCTGCCCCTCTATCGCCTCCTAAGAAAGTCCGAGCGCTTCTCCCGGACCTCCGAGGCCCGTGGAGGCCCTCGACAAGCTCAAAGCCGCCCTCACCAGCCCCGATCCTCGTCCCCCCGGCCCGAAGGGGGAGCCCCTCCTCCCGTGACGTTGCCGCAACAACGCAGGTAGTCGGGCAGCGGCCATCGTCGTCGAGAGGCGTGAGGAGGGCCACACCCCCGGCCGGGCCCAGACCGCCTACTTCATCGGCGAGGTGTTGTCCGAGACCAAGATCCGCTACCCGCAGATCCAAAAACTGCTCTACGCGGTGGTCCCGACCCGGCGCAAGCTCCGACACTACTTCGACGCCACCCCGTGACGGTGGTTTCCTCCTTCCCGTTGGGGGAGATCCTCCAAAATCGGGAAGTCTCGGGCGGGTCGCCAAGTGGTCCGTTGAGCTCATGGGGGAAACCTCTCCTACGCGCCAAGGAAGGCCATCAAGTCTCAAGTCTTGGCCGACTTCATCGCCGAGTGGACCGATACTCAGCCTACGCCGCCCCTGCCCAGGTGGAGGCCGGTTGATGTACTTCGACGGGTCCCTCGATGAAGACTGGAGCCGGGCTGTCTCCTTTTGTCTCCCCTCGGGGGTGCACATGCGACACGTAATCCGCCTCCACTTCCCAAATCAAACAACATGGCGCAGTACGAGGGCCTACTCAACGGGTTGAAGATCGCCATCGAACTCGGCATCAAGCGCCTTGATGCCCGAGGGGACTCGCAGCTTGTCATCGACCAGGTCATGAAGGACTCAAGCCGCCACGACCCCAAGATGGACGATATACCGCAAGGCGGTGCGCGCCTGAAGACAAGTTCGAGGGCCTTGAGCTCAATCACGCCGTCCGCAGTACAACGAGGCTGCCGACGAAGCTCGCCAAGATCGCCGCTGGAAGAGCCCCTGTTCCCCCGATGTCTTCACAAAGGGACCTCACGGCTCCCTCCATCACACTCAACAGAACAGAGGAGGCCACGGAGAATCGCTCCGACCCCCCCTCGGGGCCGGGGAGATGTCCAAGGTCACCTCAACCGAGGCCCCCTCGACTCCGAGGCGTCCTCGGCATCAAACCCCTGGGTCATGGAGATCGACGGGGAGGATCCGAAGCCGACCCCAAGCCGGACTCGAGAAAGCCATACCTCGATTGATCGCTCGGGGAACCCTCCCGAGGACTTCAATCAAGCCCGACGCATCACGAGAAGAGCAAAGTCCTTCGTCGTCATCGAGGACGACCTCTACAAACGAAGCCCCTCGGGGTCCCGCAGCGATGCGTCACGGTCGAGGATGGCCTTGCCCCCTGGTCCGCAAAATCCACGCCGGGGTGTGTGGCCACCACGCCGCCCCCGCCTCCCTCGCCGGCAGCCGCTTTCCAAGCAGGGTTCTATCACCAACCGCGGTCGCCGACGCCACCGAGGTAGTGCGCACTGCGAGGGGTGCCAAGATTACGCTCGTCGTCGACGCACCTACCACGGCTCGGACACTCCAGCACCATCCCGATCACATGGCCCTTCGCCGTGTGGGGTTTGGACTTAGTAGGACCTCTCAAGAAAGCGCCCCCAGGCTTCACCCATTTGCTTGTCGCCATCGACAAGTTCTCCAAGTGGATCGAGGCGCCCCCCGTCACCAACATTCGATCCGAGCAGCGGTGCTCTTCCTCACCGACATCATCCACCGCTTTGGAGTCCCGAACTCTATCATCACCGACCACGGCACCCAGTTCACGGGGGCGAAGTTTAGAAACTTCTGCGACAACCACCAGATACGCATTGTGCGGTCCCCGTCACGCGCACCCACGCACGAATCGGGCGGGTGGAACGGGCCAACGGGATGATACCGCAAGGGCTCAAGCCTCGGATCTTCAACAAGCTCGATAAGTTCGGCAAAAGGTGGCTCGAGGAGCTCCCCTCGGTCCTCCGGAGCCTCGGGGCGACAACGAGCCGAGCCACGGGTTCACGCCTTTCTTCCCGGTATACGGCTCCGAGGACGTCCTCCCCAATCGACTTGGAATTTGGCTCTCCGAGGCTCAAGTCCTATGAGGAGTGGCGCAACCGGTGGGCTCGGGAGAACTCGCCGGATATGCTTGACGAGGCCAGGGACGCTGCCCTCCTACACTCGGCAAGATACCAAAGCCAGTCCCTCCGACGCGCTACCACGACCGACGGGTCCGAGCCGAGACCTCAAGGAAGGCGATCTGGTGCTCCGTCTCCGCCAAGACAACAGGGGGACGCCACAAGCTCACGCCGCCTTGGGAAGGACCATTCATCGTCGCCGAAGTCCTCAAGCCGGCACGCATAAAGCTCGCCAATGAGGACGGAGAAGTCCTCAACAACGCTTGGAACATTCAACAGCTACGTCGCTTCTACCCTTAAGTTTCCAAGTTCCTACTTATAGTTGTACTCCATATTTCTCAAAGAAGAATGAAAAACACTTTTACAATTTTCTGCAAATAAGAAACATGTCCGAGGCCCTCGGGGGCTGAGGACCTTAACTACACTTACACCGTTTGAGGCTCGAGCGAGGCTCGGCTTTGATCCATCAAAGTCGAGCCTCCCTCGGGGGCTAGACAGGGGGGAACTCCCTCCTGAAAGGCACTCTGCAAGCGCACTTTTTTGTTAGTCGTTTTTCGAACATTTTCGTGTTACAAATCTCGAACGCTTGGAAAAAGAGTAACGGAGGGATTACTCCGAAACCTAAGGCTGGTTGAGCTACGGAGTTGCTTACGCCCATGCGCTACGACACTCCTACTCACTGCCATAGGACGAGGTACCTCATGCTTTGAGGAAGGGCTGCTCCAAACGTCAAGGCCGGGAATGCCACGAGGCCGCCCACGCCCAGTGCTATGGTGCCTCCCGCAACCACCTTTGACTAAGGACTCCCCGTGTCCCCGCCGAAGGCCCTAATCTAAGTACGAGGCGAGAATCAAAGGCACGAAAAGTAAACAGAAAAACGAGAAAAACAAATCATAAGGCCTCGATGAGCCACGGTACTTGTCAACTGCAGACGGAATAACAAAAAACTAATCAAGTTTTTTTTTACATGGGCACGCCTTCGGCCCAACATACAGAGACTTCAGCTGGGGCGTCCGACCCCCTCCTCCCCCGTGGCGGCATCCATGGCGTCGGTGGCGTCGGCTCCTTCGGCGTTAGGGGGAGGATCGCCGTCTGGAAGTGCCCGACCAACGCAGCCGTGGCCCCCGGCCCCGCCCGGCGGCTCGTCGAACACCTCCCTCTCGCGACCCTCCTCGTCCCCGGCGACGACGAGCCCCTCGGAAACTTTGGGGAGGTCGAGGTCATAGTGGGAGAGGGGTCATCGCCAAGGTGTCGCGACACGCCGTCCGTCGGCCGGACTGGGCGGCGTGGGCGCGCTTTCCACCCGCTCAGGGCAACGCCTCGAGGACGGCCCCAAGATTCTGCCTGGCGGACTCGCCCGGCCTCGACCACCCCATTAAACGGCTCCGACCTTCTCCTTCAGGGGCCTCGAGCTCGCCCCCTGCGCCGAGGAGTAGGCCGTCTGCACTGCACCGAGGTCCGCCGCTTGCTCCGACGACTTCCTCCTCGGCTCAGCATCCGCCAGGGGTCGGCCTTTGGGCTGGAATGCAAGGATGCGACTTCCCAAAAACGACAAAGACTTACCTTCCGTCCGCACCACCTCCTCCGCCAGCTGCGCCTGGAGCTGGATGGCCTCATTCAGCGCTTGCCCAAGCTCGGCCCGCACCATGGTGACGTCGTCGACAAAAAGCTGGTGATCAGTGTCCATATTCACCAGGTTCTCTGTCAAGGTCCCGATGGTGCCGGAGGCCTCGGCAAGCGCCGTCCTCATCGCCTCCTTCTCGGCGCGGGAGCTTGTCGAGCTCCTCGTTCCGAGCAGCCAGCTCGGTGCGCAGCTGGTTTTGCCTCCCGTCGTTGGAGATGGAGCGCCTCGTCGAGGCCGGACTGAACCGGAGAAACTCGATTTCTCCCGGGACACCACCGCCGGTCCTACAACGATCGGGGCCAACGGATTAGCCGCCTTTGGGCGCTCATGCCAAGGTAAGGCCTCGACCACAAATGTTTGTATTACCTTCAACAGGTCGGGGAGGTCCCCGGGAAGATCGGCGAGAGCGGACAAGCAGGTTTTTTGCCGACTTCATGTACTTATCCGCTGCTCCCACCGGTCGACTCAAGGCGTCGTCCGGCCGTAGACTGGCCGGTCCTCCGGGTCCCGGCGGTCCGACCAGACAATACGCGGCGGCACGTTCTGGCTGGAGGACCCCTCGGCGGGCGCCGTCAACGACCCCATACGGTTGCCGCTGAGGAGGTAGCATCCGTGGCGACCACCTCTTTCCCCCGGCGGGGCGGTCTCCTCCGAGGAGGGATCTCCACCACCTCCTGCGTCGGGCGCGGCTTAGGGGCGGAACGGGCGCTCGCTCCTCCATGACCATGTCGCCAGTGGCCATTAGGGCGGGCGCCGTCCGCGGCTTCAGCGGCGGGCGCCGTCCACGGCCTCACGTATGGGCGCCGCCAAGGCCTCCGCGGGCGCTTGCGCCCCTCTCCCGTCACGTGCGGAGGGTGGCTCCATGGCCGGGGGCCTCGATCACCGCTTCCTCGGTCGCCGCCCTCGCCATACGGCCTGTAGCCTCAGCTGCTTGCGCGGAGCAAGCGGGGCCGGGCCGGGGCCGGGCCGTCTTGCGCTTTTTGCTGCGTAGCAAGAAGAGTGAGTCTTCAAAAGAAAGGAGAAAAGAAAGAAGAGCGGCGGAAGACTAAAAGGACAAACACCTACCTGGCGACCGGCGGTTGAAACATCCGCCCATCAAGCCGTGCTCGCTGGGGCTCGGACTTTGGTGTCCTCGGCCCGCGACTCGGGGGTCACGGCACGGGACAACCCACCACGGCGTCGCCGCCTCTTCGGCCGAGGCCTGCGCCTCACCCTCGGCGGTCCTCCCCCCCCGCCTCGGGCCGTTCCCGAGGGCAGGTCCAGCCGCCCCGGCAGGGGCACGGCAGCGGGATGACTCGGGGGGGGGCCTCGCCCCTCCCGGCAGTCGCGTCTCCGGCCGCCCCGATGAAGCCTCGGCGGAGTGGGGGGGGGGGCGGTGTCCTTCAACGGCCACGGCGACCACTCCCTTTCTTCACGGGGGCGTGCGGCCAAGCCGAAGAAGCTGTAGTCCTCCTCCTCCTCCTCGTCATCCTCATCATCGTCATCGGCGCCCGGTGGTGTGTCGAGGCGTCGGCTCCCGGGGGAGTCCCTCGTCCTCCTGCCGGCGCCTCCGCTTCTCCAGGGCGCGCTTCTCACCCTCCTTGCGGATGTTCCGGTCCTTCTTCTTCTCCTTCTTCTTCTTCTCCTTCCTCTGCTCCGCCGCGATGGCCTTGTTAGCCTCCTTCACCCCTTGAGGCAGGGAGGCTTCGACGCTCTCAACTTCCCGGCCAGTCCCTGTGAGGAAAAGAACAAGGTGAGGATAAAGGGGGAGATGCGGGCATCAACGATACAAGCACAATCAAAGGAACTCACCACGGAGATGGCATCCGGGTGGGGGCGCATCGCGACCTTGTAGAGGAGGGAAGGGTCGGTCACCATCGCCGCCTCCTTCGTCCGCTCGACAACCTCGTCGAACTCGAGGTCGACGGACGACACCCTTGTCCTAGCCCAGGGGCTCCTTTCCTGCATGTCGAACAGGAAAAGCCGCCTCGACATGAGGGGCAGGACTCGCCGTTGGTGGAAGGCGGCGATGACGACCGACGCATCCAACCCTTTCTGGGTCAGCATCTTCAAGGCCCGGAACACCTTCTTCGGCCGGAGTGGTCTTCTCCTCGATGATCTCCTCCCTCCACCTTGCGGGCTCCGCCTCAAACACCTTCCCGGTGGCGGGCAGGTGACGGAAGTCGTTCCGGAGATAGAACCACTTCAAGCGCCAGCCACTTGGAGGAGGCGAGCCTCGTCGGGATGTAGGAATCCCGGTGGCGATTCCGCGGCTGCGGTATGCAGCTCCCGGCCTTGACGGGCATCCTCTTCCCCTTACGGCGCCCTTGAAGTAAAGGGCGCCCTCGAAGAAATAGAGCCAGAGAGAGATCCCAGTGGGGCTCGATTCCGAGGTACCCCTCGCAGGCGGCGAACACCGCCCGCCGCGTGATGGAGTTGGGGTTGAGGTTCTGCGACTCAGCCGTAGTACTCGAGGATGGCCCTCAAGAACCGGCCCCCCATCACGAACCCGTTCTCATGGAACGTCGTGAAGCTCACGACGTACTCCGGAGGCGGGTGCGGGGGGCAGTGGTCGGCCGGGCGGAACGATCCACTCCGGCGAGGCCTGGTCGGGCGCGGGGGCAGTAGCCCCCTTCCCCCGAGGCGCCGTCGGCTCCGGCGGCGTCACGGAGCTCGTTTCCCCTCCTCCGCCCGACGATCTTCGGGCCTCGGCGCCATGGCGACAGTGGGCTAGGGGCGGATGCAGGTGGTTTCTCTCCCTTCGCTCCCGTTCCCTCTCTCGGCGCTGATGCAGATGGCGGCGGAGGAAACGAAAGCGCAAGGGTGAGGGAAGGCGAAGAAAACCAGTGGCCGCCCACACGGTATTTATACCCGAAAACCCCTACGGTTCACCTACCCACATTTAATGCACGATCGCGCCCGGGATTTCCCATTCGAAAGTACACGCCGCACGGAGACCCAGGCGCGGGCGCCGCGAGCGGCCACGCCCACACGGCCCGGCTGGCGCCTCACGCACGATGTAAAATTTTTCTCCACATAAAAATCCCGGCACACGGAACCGGGGGGATCAAGGCGCTGCTTTCGGTGGCAACCGCGGCGCCAGAGATATCACATCCCTTGTGGGACCCGCAAGCACGCGCCACGGCAACTGCCCGACGGAAAAGTGGGGCCCGCCACCGCTCTGGGCGCTTCCACATCCCACTGGCCAAGCCAATTAAAAGGCGCGCCCATCGCCCCACAAAGAGGGGGCGTTCACCCAAGCGCTTCCTTCCCAGAAGGAGCCAGGCGACAGCCCATGCGGTCGAGAGGACGAAAAGCTGGCCCATCTCGAGGTTAAATGACTTTCCCTCGGGACAAGCGAGTCGAGGGGCAGCTCGGGGCGACCTCATACGGCATAGCCTGCGCGGCGAGCCGTCCTGCAGCATCCGAGGCCCGGCCGGGCGGCCGAAAAGGGATCCAGCGTGGGAGAACACCGAGCCCTCGGGACTCGGCCGGGCGGGACCCGAGCCCCGCCTCGGGGACACTGTGCGAGCTCCTATGAAACAGCGCCTCAGGGCCCGGCCAAAGCCCCACTGACGCAGGGCACGGGCGTTTCACTTGGATCCTCAGTTAACGACTCACCAGATCTAGTTGCGTGTGACACTCGTCACCGGCACGTGACAAAATCCACCCTCCTCCCTGCGGAAGGGATGCGCGAGAGCATTCACGAAGTTAACGACCAAGTACCTCGCGCGCCGCCCCACGCGAAGCAGGGCTCGGGCTACCCCGGCTTACGGCGGCCGAAGTAGGGAACGCCATCTAACCACGCGTCATGCCCCCTGACGAGCCGAGCGGGCCTGGGACTCGGCAAACGAGCGGAAACACTCGACTGAAACATGTAAGCTCTCGGAGAAGCACCCACACTCCTCCGAGGCCTCGGGGCTACACCGCTGAGGAGGCTTCCCACCGGAGAACAGTCTCGAGGTGAGCGGAACACCCTCGCCAAGCACGCATAAGCCCTCGAAGGATCACTCACGCCCCTCCGAGGCCTCGGGGGCTACACCCCACGAAGATGCCAAGCACCCGGCGTAGGGAACGCCTAGAGCATCTAACAAATAGCCGGCAGGAACTAGACAAAAAGTTGACCTCGGCCTCGAGAACGAGTGCTCCCACTCCTTCGCAGGCTCGGGGGCTACCGTCGGAACAAAAACAAGGGCCCTCCTAACAATTAGGCCCAAGAAACACGAAAACTAGGCCACACAAGAACAAAACACGGCCTGCCAAGGCCCAACTACACTAACACCCCCCACATTGCGGGGACTTCAAGCAAACGCTAACTTTCCGCCCGTCCAAACCTCCTTTACCAAGGCCTCGGGCGAGTTCCTGTTTTCCGTCTCACCCAGAGCCTCCCCGTAGAGGCCTCGGACGGGCGTCCACTTCCGACTTCGCCCCGAGCCTCTCATCAGAGGCCTCGGGCGGCGTCCCTTTCCGACTTCGCCCAGGAGCCTCTCGGCGAGAGGCCTCGAGGCTGGGCGTCCCTTTCAGGCTTCGCCCAGAGCCTCTCAGGCGAGAGGCCTCGAGGCGGCGTCCTGCTCCGTCCCGGCCAAGCCCCCCTGCTGAGGCCTCGGGGCGGGCACTAACTCCGCCTCGCCCCGAGGCCTCCCTGCCCAGCGGCCTCGGGCCGAGGTTCCGCCTTCCGTCCGGCCAAGCCCCGCACTAAGGCCTCGGGCGACGACAGCGCCCGCATCACCCGGTCAAGGGCCCGACCCGCGACTTAACGTATATCTACGCCCGCCTTCCCCACGGTGGTATCCGGTGGCGCTGGCCCACGCCCACCCTCTGCACCTCTGCGCCCGCACTCGATTACCCCTCGGCGGCCATGCCTGCCACTGTAGGGGCGACATGATGACGTCCCATCACGGGAGTCAAATACGGGCATGCCGCATCCGGGCGGGAACGCCACCTGGAGCCGACCCCTTTGTACAAGGCTTCGAGCCGGCGGTGAAAGGCTGGCCCCATGCGCTGTATCTCTACGTCAGCCCACGCCGTATACGACAACGATGTGCGGCCACCGGGGCCGGACCAGGGAATGAGTCAAAGCTACAGCACCTGTACCTGGCACGCTCATCATGGCCGCCACGCCGCCTACAAGGGGCGTCCCTCGCCGCCAGAACGAGGGACTCCCACGGGCGGCGCCCATACTCGGCTTGATGCGGCGCCGTGCAAGACAAAACCGCCGCCCCCCACCCCGGGGCCTCGGCACAAGGAGAGAGGGAGCCCCAAGGCCTCGGCGGGATGAGGCGCCCCCACCACCGTCTCTCCTATTCAAACATCATGCTTGTAAAGCCCGTCCCCTCCCCTTCCGGCTATAAAAGGAGGGGACGGGGGGTCCTTCAGGGGACAGGTGAACCCAACGGCAAGTCAAGCAATCTCCTTGGCAAACAAACACACACACACACACACACACACATCTCTCACAACGAGACTTGGGGCCGGTTCCCTCTCTCCGCCCGCTTGTACACCCTACCTACAGGCACTTTGGTGCGGATAATACAAATCCTTCTTGTGTCCTTCTTGCACACCATCCGGGGTTGGGAGCACGCCACGTAAATTCACTCGTTGGTACTAGGACCACTAGTTTTAGTACCGACAACGATATAACAATAACACCACGATATTTGTTCTTTGAATGTTTCAGGGAGCATGGCATCACGGATAACAGCATCACATTAGATGAACCAACATGCACCGGGCATAAACTCATAGCATCACTAGTAGCATAAAACCACCGCACAGGCTGAACCACACCTCGATTTATCAACTCTGGTGTAAGGTAAAAACACTATCAATCTCTAATTTGGAAAGCGGTTCTATCTTGTGAACTTGAATAACAGACACACAAACTTCCATTACTAAACTTATATCACATAACAAACTCCACTACACAATCACAATAACTTAGAACACTCTGTTTGGCTTCCCCATCGTGCTCTTGATGTGCAGGCATCGTACTGCAAAAATAACATCACAGCCAAGCCAAGTTAACTTGTGTTGGAGCAAAATCCAGAATATGCAACCAAAATAGAGGGAGGAGGGTAAAGGTAAAACAAGACTCATGTTGCCGGCTCTTTAATAACGAAACCAGGAAGTTGACGCTCATTTGGATGTTTTGCTAGATTTGCTTCTCCTCCATCGATAGGTTGCCCACGGTGCTGCATATGCACATGACCTTCTTGAGCTGGAACTTGATTGTAGCTTTCATCTCATTTACTTTTCATTCCGGAGACTCTTGGTGAGTAACCAAAGTTGAGAACTTGCCTGTTATGATATTGAAACATACTCAATAACCAAGGGTCAATACCAGGATATCAAATGTGATTATGATATGATAAGAACTTGTTCCTCGTCCACATACACAACTTAACATGATATAGTGCCAGCTAAAAAGGTGTAGAACATATAGGACAAAACAGAGGGTTCTAGTTTTAAAGAAGCTGACTTTCCATTATAGAAGTTTCATGTTTGACATATCATGTGGAGTCGCTCAAGACATCATATGAGTGTGTTTAACAACAATGGAAGGGATGTAAAGTGCAGATAGCAACACAAATATAAGCTCATTCTAACATTCAAGTACAACAGTCATTCTAATTATATATTATGATAGCCAGCAATGACAGATCAAGATACTTGTCTGCCTTGTTAAGACCAGGACCAAGGAGACGAGGAATCTGCTTGATAATAGCCTTGGATGGTAAGAAAGCATGGTACTTCTTGGCAAGCTTCTTGACAAACTTTTTGTTCTTGTTCATTCAACATCCATGTAATCAAGATCGATCTTCTCAGCCTGCAAACAAATAAATACACAAGGGCGAAATCATTAGAATGAAATAAAAAATAAAACTTTACACGGAAGACAATGTTTAAAAGTTCAAAGATTTATGATCCTATTTCAAACATCTCAATTTCAACAGGCAGTAAAATGATTGGTCTCATTGCACAATAGTCAACGGTGAGATAAGAAGGTCCTACCACAGTTTTGACAATCATAATTCCATAATAATGACATATTTGTCCAAGTAAAAAAAGATGAACCAACAGCAGCGCCCATAAGAGAGGTACGTCCTCCACATGCTGCGCATCGCCAAGCACACAGACCTTCATCATTGGGCGATGGATGTAGGTCAACTTAACAGAGCCACTGAAACGCTTGTCCTTTTACGGATCATAGTGCTTTTTAGTCAAGCTGGAGCTTAGTGGTCTCTGTTAACTTTCTATTCTTCTCTCTGGCCTCTACAACGACCTGGGAGATTGTGTCCTTGAGGTCCTCAGTTTTCAACTTACTGCAAAGTAGAGCACATGTGTCAAAAAAGATAGTAGTGTGTCAAATATGAAGTGAATCTATGAATGTGGTGTGGGAAACACAAAAATTGTAGGCAACTTAACAGTGATGACAACAACTCACAAGTCACAATGCAAATGAAGTGAATGTGGTGTGCAAAACACAAAAATCATAAGTAACTTAAGAGTGACGACTACTACTCACAAGTCACAATACAACTACGTGATGGGCTATTACACTGGTAAAAGGGACTCAAGCACATTTAATTGCTGGAAATCGGGAACATCTACAATGATCAAGCCACCAACCTCTTGTCAATTTAATTCCAATATTTTTCACAACTTCTCTCATCATATCCAGACTCT